>JAANSM010003933.1:0-12077 GCA_036850725.1 Orchesella villosa | reverse complement strand
ATTTCCTTTTACAGCATAAATACAGAATAGTAAGACTAAAGACCATAATTACACTTACTACACTTATATACTTGATGAAGGAGGTCACTCTTTAAATTGATAGTATTTTTTATTATGACTAGCAGTAATTGGCCAATTGATCGGTGTACATTAATACAAACTTAATTGCTTAATACATAAAAGACTTACCTATTTGCAATTCGTATAACAAATACACATGTACATTGTACACATTCATAAAACAATGGAAAGAAAATCAATGTGCTGGTTGATAAAAGATTATGATTAATCTTCTTCATCAGAAGAGGTGCCGCGCGTATTATAGCACTGGGGTTCGGATGTGAAGTAGTGACAGCATTGCTAAGCGCTTTCTTTGACTTTCTCTTTGTTTTGCTTGTCTTCTTCTCTTTTGAGAACCATTTGGATCTCGTCTCGGACTGAAATAAGCTCCTCACTCATTGGTTTAAGTCGAACTGCCTCTTTATAATCAGTGAGAGCGTCTTCCCACATCTCTAAATTACGGAACGCATCCCCCCGACGGATGTGACATTTTAATCGATCCGACTCGTTTGCTTTCACTTTCGGTGTGAGTAACTCTAGTGCCTAGAATGATTAAAGAGAATTATACAAACTTACGTAGAAGTCAGTTGAGAAGATGTCGTAAACTAAATTGCTACTTCTGCATATTTTATGGAGTGATTTATTTTTAATAAATTCACTCAAAAGGAAATTGGTTTCTTGTTGTAATTAAACATGAGACAGGACAG
The DNA here is from genome assembly GCA_036850725.1 of Orchesella villosa. NCBI lineage: Eukaryota > Metazoa > Arthropoda > Collembola > Entomobryomorpha > Orchesellidae > Orchesella > Orchesella villosa. The sequence continues at coordinate 11,310 of JAANSM010003933.1, read as the reverse complement.
GATGCTTTGCTATTTCTAAGAATTTATTTACATATACTCCGTCTCAAATTTTTGTTAAATGGTGGAGTCGAATCACTGTAAGCAAAAGAGCTACTAATGATAAACATGTATTTTATGTTGTTAACTGAGTTTAAATTCAATTTGTTTTTTTCATGTCTCAAAATAAGTTTTAAAGGCTATGTTAGCCTATATTATAAGTACATTTATGAGATCGCATCAGTCTACTTTCAGTATATGTACTTTTCTATCTTTTCTTTAACGCATCCTTAATCAATTATGTCACAAAAACACTAATGACATTGATAGTGGCATGGAGGACGAATGATTAAGCGTGCTAGTTTAGGAGAATCATCGATTAAGACACATGCTAAATAGGAAAGGAAGTATTTTGTGCGATATCCTTTTCAGCTCATTTCCTTTTTGTCTGTTTTAAATCGATCGTGCGTAGTAAACTGTCTTTCTTTCAATCCTCTCCAGTTTCAAACTGTTCACAGAAAGTGTGTGAAATTAGCATGATGATGATTTTATTTTGATGGAAGACTTCGCTCTTTCCAACAACTTTTGTGAAGCGACTGCTGCTCTTAAGAGATGAATAACGGACAATTGAATAGTTCAAAAGCCTTTAGCTCCCATTGATGTTACAAAAGAAGAAAATGCTGAATCGTCAATTATGTAGACTCAAGCTGGAAGTTGTAACTGCATGCCTTCCTATTTTCAACAGACACCATTTTTATGAATATAATATCTAAGACGTATACTTCTATACCAATGTTAACAGTTGACGTGAAAGTTTCTGAATTCTGACAAGTAGATGATTCCTTGTTCGTCATTGACGTGAGTGAATGAAGAAAACTTTTATGCTGGTAGTATTATGCGAGATGAGAAGACTCAACCTAGATTCCTTATGTGTTTTACGAAGAAGAGTTTAGCAGCATGCAGCAGGCCACCACAATCATATACGATGCAGACAAAAACTAACAAAAAATTTAGCTTACGCAAGTATTATTAGCAAATTGAAGGACAGGTGCCACAGATTATGACCCTAATACGTAGTAGTTTAGATGTCAGTGGATTCTGCAAAAGTTCCGACTCAAGTTTTCTCCATCTAATGCATATTGTGGTATTGTGTGGCAAGTTTTGGCCATAACGTTAATTTCAAATGGGAAGTGGAAGCTAATTAAAACTAAAATGGGGGTATTTTTTTAAATTAGATTTTTATTTTTAGGCGGAAACATCTTCATAATTACAGTTGGAAAAGTAATTTGAGAAAGGGGAGTAGAGTAATCAGAGAATGGGATGAAGTTGTGGTGGTGCCCTGTCCTAACGGGTGTGTGAAAGATGCATTATTGTATGTCCTAAAAATATTATAACCTGCACATCACCTTTACAACTGAGCTATCATGTTTATAGGAAAGCGAAGCCCACAGCACAGTGTATACCCTATCACCTATATATCACCTATGGTATATGGATGAACTCATACATATATTGATGTAGTTACGTACTGTATATACCCATGCAAAAACTACGCAGACAGGTTCAGTTCTTCGAATTCTTAGTTTTTCGTTTCTCTGCATCTTCCTGACTGTAATGTCTACACTACAGTGAAAGTAGGAGCAGAGTTTCTACTTTTTTTTTTACAACTGAGCTATCATGTTTATAGGAAAGCGAAGCCCACAGCACAGTGTATACTCTATCACATCACCTATATATCACCTATGGTATATGGATGAACTCATACATACTGATGTAGTTACGTACTTTATATACCCATGCAAAAACTACGCAGACAGGTTTAGTTCTTCGAATTCTTAGTTTTTCGTTTCTCTGCATCTTCCTGACTGTAATGTCTACACTACAGTGAAAGTAGGAGCAGAGTTTCTACTTTTTTTCGGCGGTAGGTAATTACCCCATAAAAAATTAAAAGGTCATCATAAAATTACTCAGAAGCTCTGAGCAACTAACCTGAGAGCAATCTTCCACTGTTCTATGATAATTTTTGACAGCAAGGTGAGCTCCTGCACGCTCCACATAAAGTTCCGGCATTTTAGGAGCAAGGCGGATCCCATAGAGAGAAAGCACTGATAGCACCAAGGTAGCTCTCTGCTCTCATTAATGACCTGCATGCAAGAAAAATAGAAAAAAGAGATAACTCCGGTACCAACATATGCTCAACGTTTCGGTTGATATACACACATATTAGTACATATTTTACATAAAGCATTTTTTATATTCAGCCACTATATTTGTAGTTTGCAGTATATAAATTTTATATTTTATATGATGCAATATGTTTGTTACTCTTGAGATTCTTATAGGGGAAAACTACAAACAATACAACGGAGTGTCTTCCTATTGCAGACTTTTTTAAGTGGCAATGAATCAAATCTTGGAAACTCGTNAACAATACAACGGAGTGTCTTCCTATTGCAGACTTTTTTAAGTGGCAATGAATCAAATCTTGGAAACTCGTATATTTTTATCCACTGTACTCTCTATTTAGTTAGGCAACATCACGTGTAGGTAGTTAAATATGATGCATTGTGTTAATATTGATTTTTTCCTTCTGTGCGCATGTAGTCGTTGCATGTAGGTAAATATGCTAAAACACTAAAAGTACATCTCAAATCTCAACAACCTTAAGCGTAAGCGATGGATAGTTTCTTAAAAATACGTTTTTGAATCACACTCTTTTCGCACTCGTACGTTCTTCACACTTGAAGATTTTTGCTAGCACACTGCTAGCAAAATGATATCAAATATGAAAATTGCTGCATGATTTTTAACTTTTTCAACAGTAAGAAATAAAACACTTTTGCTTACAGTTTTCCTTGATTACTTCTTCACACTTTAAGATTTTTGCTAGCACACTGCTAGCAAAATGATATCAAATATGAAAATTGCTGCATGATTTTTAACTTTTTCAACAGTAAGAAATAAAACACTTTTGCTTACAGTTTTCCTTGATTACCCACGTTTACAGAATGTAAGCATAAATAAATAATACTTTTGTAAACATGCAGGCTTTCCTATGTTATAAAAAGAATTTTATCAAGTTGACTCAGAAATAATGTGAGTCCTTTTGAATTTTGTATGAAAAAATCTGCCTATGAAAAAAGACACAAAAGTGAAATCAGACATCATTTATTGATGAAGATTTGCGAACACACATTTTTGCCAACTTAATGCATGTAAACACCCTTTTATTACTGGACTTCTTTCTAACTTTCCGTTTCGGGAGAAATTGTCATCCTACGCTCATTAAATGTTTTTAAACAGAAAACAGTTCAGAAGAAATTGCTGTTATTGCTGGACTAACTTTTATAATCTAGTTTTCACAGTCTTGAGATTGATCCTCGATATTTTTCAACCATATAACTCTTCTCCCGCTAACTATACAAGAAAAGATTAAATACGTACATTTTTACCATTTCCCATGCTGAAGACTCAGGGCTACGTTTCGAGCACTAAATTTATTAGGGCATGAAGAATGCAATTATCCTGTTAAATTTTTCCGTGCCTAGCTCCACTTCAAGTTGCGCTTGTTGACACTACGCTGTCATGAATAAATTTGGTAATGAATACACATTTTCTCAAGCTTACATCAACATGCAAATATAATTTCGTCATGAGATCAACAATGTTTTTACTAGGAAACCTTAAGTGCCCTTACTGATTGTATGCATTATGAGGCCACCATTAACTTCTCGTCTTACCTCTCTCGTAGTTTGGTCTAGTAATGTAATATTTATATACAAGTATAATAATACGTTTTACATTGCATATTGCATCTCTATATACCGTGAACATTATTGCATTACTCATTACGACATGAATCTTCTGTCGTCTGCACATATTACTTTTATTCAATTTTCCAGGAAGAAGTTTGTGCCTTAATTTTATTATTTTAACTGGCCCACGTTCCAGGAAGTGCTCGCATTCATCTTCATTCATGTGCATTATCATTATGTGTTATGTATAAGCATTTGAATATAAATATAAGGCTTCCATTCAAGCCTTTACTTTCAAAGTCCTTTTTGCAATTTGATCTGAGCTAAGCCCAGTAGAGAGTCAAGAGAAGGCAAAAAAATTCGTAATTTTTGAACGTGATGCGAGGATAATAAAACACAAGCAGAGAAAAAGCCTCCGTGTGGACTTAGTGACTTCTCACTATGAATTGCAGTCTCATACAAAGAAATGGTAAAAGAGTTGCCTTGTTAAATTATTTTGGATGGAATTTGAATGTTGGCAGCGATAGCCATTATATAGCTTTAACCAATTTCCGTTTCTCTCGCATGTTTGATCTAGAAACGATTTGCTTAGGAAAACGTGATTAGTTCGAAGAACGCACACGTTTTAATGTAGCTTGTCGATTACATGCATAGAATAAGCTTACAAATAGTTGGGAAATCGTTTGCCATTTACATGGATATTAATACCCATAATTTATACATGATTTTGTTATCGCAATATTTACACTTCTAAACTAAACGTAAGAATGCCTTTGCTTTGCATGGAATGTGGAAGAGTAAAACAGATATATTGGAGTTCAACAATCTATTCGATATCCCTTTAATTGATCAATGCTTTCTCTACTTTCATTACATCTTCATCATCTATAATTAGATTCTCTTGGATTGTGCTGTGCTCTGATCTCTTGAACCATTTGCCATTATCCAATATAATATCAAAAGTACCTTTCAAAGTTGTTCCATAAAACGTACTGCAGTTTACAACAAAGTGAAATAATGTATATGTATTCAGGCTAAATACTGTATAGGAAGAAGAAGAAAGGGAAGGAAGACAATGCGTAGGTTAATTTATGATTCAACAATACTGCAGAAGTTCGTGGGAAATGAAGACAATCGATGAAAATAGTACGAACTAGGAGCAACTTTAGAACAATAGGTAAGAAAAGGGAAACTATAGTTGAAAAAGCATGGTACAAGAATAGATGCACTTAAATTATAACAAACACGAATTAAGCGGATCATCATCGTGTTTTGTGGTTGTGCAGTTTTCTTTACTTAACGTGGTGCTACGCGGAACAACTTTAGCCTATTTAATTAGTTGGTATGGATGGACTTCATTGCTATATTGAACCATGATACCCATTTCATTGCTAGGCTGAGAAACCTCGAGATGAGTTTAGAACCTAGAGAACGACAATGCTCATACTTGCGGCGACAGAAGTTAGGCAGCCATATAAAAAATTGTTTCATTAACAAAATTCAATCATTAACAAAAATGAACCCATATTCAGTTAAAAATGCACAGTTAATACCAAAACAGCGTAGTTTAACTCGTATTAATAGCGTTCAAGTTTGCAACGGCAGCAGTTATACAGTCTTCCAGCTCGCAATCAAATTGAAAACATTCGTTGGCTTCGTTTACTCATTTAATATTGATACAGCTTGGTATATTAGGTTCCAGTTCCAGTTTTTTGGAACAGTGGAACACCGCCTTTCTATGTTGTGAACTCGCACTTCATAAAATGATATATTTTACATGCCTTCATGCGGGGTAGTAACTAACTTCAACATCGCTCACATTTATCATAACAATAGCTCATATGTACACCTAGAGAAAACCATGACTAGGTAGAAAAGAACAGCTTTTTGTAAAGAAGTCGGAGTTTACAATGAAATTACGGGTAGCATTATGCAAAGTTGCGAGTGAAAGGAATGAATGTTCCTGGTGGTCCGAAATACCAGACCTGCCACCCGCTCTTGTATTATATTCTCATCCTACTAAGACACTCCAAAATATTATTTCTGGCCATCATGTTCCATTTCCAATGTTTCTTAGCGGTTGAAAGATGCACAAATTCACAGATATTCTTAAGCAAAAGCATCTTCTTGTCATATTCTTAGGTAAAAACTTTTCCGTCCCACGACCACTAACTATGCGATATGACCCTATATGTATTCATAGCGGAAATGGAGGAAGAAAGGGAAGATGGTATCCCAAGTGCGTGTGCTTCTGTTTGTCATTGTGGTATCTGAAAGTTTCGCAAAACTTGTTTTCATCTACTTGGTTTTACCACCTTCGGTTCTATTCTGGTAGGAAGGAATGAGAAGAACGCTCATTAAAGATGTGCATGAAAAATGTGAGAGCACAATAACAGGCAATATAAAAGGAAACTTGCGAAAACCATTATCTACGAGGCATATCTATACATTATGAATAGGATTGAGAAGAACGCTCATTAAAGATGTGCATGAAAAATGTGAGAGCACAATAACAGGCAATATAAAAGGAAACTTGCGAAAACCATTATCTACGAGGCATATCTATACATTATGAATAGCACAAAACTGGTAAACTTTACTGGTATACGTGGCATATGGTAGAAAAGGGAAAACTGAAAACGACAAGATATGTTAATAGATAAATGGGGAAACGGCGAATGACATTAAGACGGTGTATAAAATTTTGTCGAGTCTGTAAAAATCTAAAATCCCGTACATTATAAGATCACTTATTTCTGGTGAATTCTTGTCTTGCGATTCTTGCGAACGCCGCGTATATATTCACCGCTTTGTGGTGCATGTCCTATCTAAATCAGTATCTTTTTGGTTTCAAAATAACAACCACACATTCAAAACCTTAAATTCAATTATCAAGATTATGAGGATTTATCAGAGGTACTAATAATGTGCAACGTACGTCTCTTGTACTGAGGTATCTAAATCCCAACCAAATAGTTTGGTAGAAAGATACATAATTTAAATCAATACAGATACGTAATTTTTGCGTTAGCAAATAAGGACTGTTGTACAGATTTAGCAAATAAGTACATTAAGCATGTACCATCGGGCTAATTTCAGAAAATCAATGCAAATTGATATGATATGTTGAAATCGTCAGATATCAAATTCGAATTAAAAAGTAGTTAGTATTTTTACAGTTGACTTACAACCCTTTATCCAATAGCCATTGTGGGTTTCGTTCTTCAGGGCGCAAATCTTCATCTACAAATCCGCTTAATCGTCTAGCTTCGGCCTGTTTCTTCAACCACTGTAAAAGTTCGATAAAATGAAATGGGTTTAGTATTGCAATCAAGATAACTATATTGTGGTTAAAAAAGGTTACTGCAATTGTGACTTGTAATATATCAATGATATTTTTTTCAATTTGCAGCACAATTTTTACAAAATTAAGAAAACTACACTCCATTTACACCGTGAAAGTTTCTAAACTTCAAATCTTTAAAAGCATATGATCAATAACCTATAAGCCTGCAAAATTCGTAAGACGTACGCGATATCTTTGGTCCCATTTGCTTTAAGTATTCACGTCATAATATATTGTGATAATGCGATCATAATATGTCAGCCATTATAGTACTTTCACCGTCATATATAGAGATCCCTAAAATCCCCATGTTCAATTCAAAATCCGACTTTTCAGAGAATGTACTATAAAGTTTCGCTCCCGCATATAGAATCTTCATAATGGAAATGGAGAAGGGAGAACACATCCATTATGTATTCTACTTTGTACATCATCGGCTAGCTATTTAATCTTGTCACCAATGTGAGAGCACATTTTTATACAACACGCATTTTTCATAAAAGTCAAAGTGATCTTGTGGAAAGACCCATCATCATGCTGAATCGCAAGAAACGCATATTATGAAACACAATCTTTCTTATATGCGTTACTTTACGCATCATCGAAAAATGCGTGGATGCTTTCACATATTAGGCATCGCTGAAGGATAATTTTTAACACTTCTTCCAGCAGCTAAAGTACCACAAGATTGCGTGACAAGAAACCAACATAAAAGTTATGGATTTTTGTATACATTAAAAAGGGAAATGTAATAGTGGTTCAATAAATTTTATAGTTACTCTGAAAGACTTGAGCAGTTTTCACTGTCTATTTCTCTTATGGACCACAATACTTTTGGTTGACGAATTACAAAAACATATCTAGTTAGCGTCATACACATCGTAAAATGTCATCAACTATAATATTATACCTATATAATACATTTAAAAGAGCTAATATGTTCGAGGATAATACATAACACTAAGTCAAACCAAAGGTTTTTACTTCCCTATCAAATACTAAAGCTCGTATATTCGCATCAAATTTCCTTTTTGTGTCCACTTGTTCATATTTTAAAAGAAGAAAATGAAAGCGGCTTTCTGGATGTCTCTGCAGTAGTGAGTGTGAAATATTACGAGAAGAAATGAATATGATTTCTTTGTCATTTAGTCATAGTTATTATACTCGTAGAAACGTTGCCCTAAAAGGCTCTCCGTCTTACTCCACCATTCTTCCTCTGTTCATCTATTTTATTACGCTATCAATTTCGTCCTTCGATTCTTTCTGAGCCTGTTCCAACTTTCCGTTCCAGGGAAAAGAAGAAGGAAGTAAGGCAAAGTCAGTGGGTTGTGCAAAGAAGAAAACATATAAAAAGGAAAAGAAAAGTCCGATTGAAATAATGGACGAGTGCATACGAACATATATAAAGGATTGGAAGCACTTTTTGGATCAAATTTATTCTTTGCCATACTCCTATTTCGTCTTCCACTTTATCCCACTTAGAAACGACCTTATTATCCTTCTCAATATTTTGGCATGTTTTTCACCATCCAAAATACTAACATATGGATTGACTGTTTGGGAATCTCCTACGTTTTACATACATTTTAGGACTATGCATATGTATACAGGATATAGCATAAAAAGTGTGTGTATATAGGTACATATGGTGGTACACATAAGTATACCCACAGTCATGGTTTATTGCTTCACTTTACTTTCTTTCACGTTTTCCAAGAGTGAGCTAGCAAAAGACAATCTTTTCTTCCATTCTCATTTTCAAGGGATTTAGTTGTGTGAACAAAAACTATTTTTTACATTTCATACTACATTATCTTTGCTATGGCCAAAGGGATTCGCCTTTCTTCCTGCCGAAACCAGAGTGAAAAATACAAGGACGAAATGCAACAACGGTTTTCAATACCTCTCAACTTCTCTGTGATGCAGAAAAATGATGCAATGATTTCCGTTTCATTCACTTGTACCATAAGTTTCAAGCTCTATCATGTTGGATGACGGCAGTAATATATCTGAAAGGGAAGGGAGTTCCTAAAATCATTTGATTCGTTTGGTTTGATTCGCATTTTACACATTTAACTTCAATATAAAACGAAAACCGAATTATATTGATTGAATTTCAGTGGAGTGTATTTTAATCGGGCATGTGGGAATTTGCGGAAGGTATTAAAAGAGCTCTTGCAAAAAATTATCATACGTAGAACACATGCGGCGACTTCCCTATAAAATGACAAAAGCTTCCTGACGATTAACCTTAGTCGGAATATACGACGTCTCGCATTTTCAATAGAGATTTGATTAAATATTAATCACATAAGACTACATAAATATCATTTGCTTACTTATAGAACCATTTTCTACTTCTCACGAGTGACGGAGTGACACAGTAGAAGAAATGAGAATAATATACCAATACCAGATGAGTTTGGAATATTATGGATTCGTCAGATTGAGTTTGTTGACCGTTGTTTGTATCTCCCACGTACATACTTATCTAACGTGAATCTCATTTCAAAACACGTGACTAAAAATTACACAACTAACAAGAATGAATAATTTACGCATCCATGTTCACGACAGGAAAATAGTATGAATTTTATTACAGCTCATATAAGAGTGCATTACCACCCACACGTTTTTGTCAATGCCATGCCATATGCTCTCTAACATAAAATATATGTAATATCTTATTGACAATCATTTCATATGATAACGAGGCACAAGGAAAATGGTACAAGGTAAAATCCCTGATTTTCATGTCATCAAATGAAGCAAAAAATGTAACAAGGTGAGGGCAAAGAAAATATAATGGTAGCTATCTACTTATATACTACACATATATTTCACCTTGTACACTCTTTTGTTCCATTACAGGATTGGAAGTAGTAGTGAGGAAAGGATGACATAAAAATACAGCAAGTGAAGCAGAAAAAAATAATACATGATGAAAGAGAGGAAAGGTGAAAGGAGTTTTTATATAAGAGGCAAAGTAAAGGATAAGCCGTATCCAAACGTTCCACGAATAATGGATACACCATTTACCAATGAGAAATAATACCTCTCCGGTGGCATATTACAGTATGTTAGCGGGTTCACGATTGTGAACGAGAGAATAATACTATAATACATATATATGAACTGGCTTGGCTTGGTTGTGCTAACTCACACCATCATGTAAAAAAAGAGGAGTCGGAGTCAACCGTCTTTGAAGAAATTCTCGCTGATAACGTATTATTATTATTCAGATATTATATCAAGTTGGCCATATACGATGTAATATGCCTCCTGTCAACCCTGACATCAGTGTAGAGACTGGAAAAGGTGCAAAATGTATAGTTTAGCTGATGCTTCCTACTTTCTCTTTTGCTTATTGCACATCTTTCAGTTTCAGCTCCCTTTTTTGCACTTTCTCTCTGATACTACATATATTATCTTGTCTTTCATGATGTGCTTATTGCTTCTAGCATGCCTATCTGCCTGAGTTATATATACAGAAAAGTGTGTGAAAAGATTGTGTGAGCCTCTTTTATGCCACACATGTAACGTACATGTTTGCATGATGCTGATGTAAGTCTCTTAAAGGAAATTTATCCTATTTTTCTTTGTCCAAATGTGTTGAGATCCTCCTACTTCTTTCTCCACTCGTCTCTTTGCATAAACGTTAGCGTAAAAGCCATTTTTCTTTGCGTGTGGAAACACCCTTTCGTTTTACTCCAAACGTTTTATATTGCCAACATTTTTCTTTCGATAGATTTCTAACCTTTTTTCTGGAGAAAGTAGCCATCTTAGGAGGAGGATGTAGACTAGACTAGTTTTATTTTCGTCTGCCTTTCAAAACCTTCTGGCATTGCACTTTACGTAGATAATATGAAAATTGATTGGGATAACAGAAAAGTCTTTTTGAGTTAAACTACAAAGGCGATAACTAATTCTGCTCGATTAAAAGGAAAACCTAATAAAATATTGAATACATAGCATATAGCATATTCACGATTGGAAAAGGTTACATCTTCATAAAAAGTGTGTATGTGCATATTATGCAAAACATCAACTATGCCTTTCTAACAAATATTTATTCCCAAAAAAACAACAACATAACACCTACCTCTTGTTCTGCGACCATCATTGATTCTCGACACGGCGTAGGGAACTCTCGCGAGGTAAAATTCACTGAAATACAAACTGTCGGTCGGATGCGTATCATTTCATTCTCAATCTTGGATTGTTTTGCTACTT
>JAANSM010003932.1:0-12078 GCA_036850725.1 Orchesella villosa | reverse complement strand
TTGTATTATGTACTATACACAGAGCAGTTTTATATGTTGTGTAATTGACAATAAACATTTTAACTAACAGAGTTTTCAATGTGTATCAGAATCAGGTCTTGGATTTTTTGTGTGATTGGTGATGACAAGAAACATTATGCTATCCCTATAAGGCATAAAGATATAACACATAAAAGCAGTAAAGCATGAAATGCATATAATAATACATACACTACTACTCTACTCTCTACTACACACATTAAATGTTATCTCAACTTCTCAAAATCACAAACCAAGTTTCATGTAAAAAATGAATTTACTAAAAACTAAATCCAGTCGGTCCTATGGAATATTGTTCTTTTTACACATAAGTGTGTACCGAATGTATACCCCACACATACAATACATACCATTTTATGACACGTAATAAGATAAAAGTATGTATTATGGTAAGGAATGAGTGCATTGAGTTGAGTAGAAAGGCTTTGTTGATAAATTTGTCTTGCTGGCGGGGGATGAAGCAATATAATAAAAATGTGAAAGAAGAATCAGAGAGTCAAATTTTGTGTTTAGGAAATAGTTTTTTTATTTGCAAAAAAAGAAATTGAACATTGAACTATCAAAACTAAGTTCACTTTGGAACATCATTTAGGACTAGAAATCAAACTTTTTGTACACTTGCATCCAGTTAGTTATTATGTAGTGTTCAATCAACAGGTGATGGTGATCAGTGACGACGGCGGTACGGATGACGGACACGGATAAGAATTTGACACAATTGACAGGTCACAGAACAGAAGTGAAGTTTTCAGGTGTGTTACGATACGATAGATTAATTCCTTCTCCGTAAGTTAGAAAGTAAAGTCGATCCATTCAGCGTAATGTTGAATAATGGTTGCTCTATTTAAATTCAACATTTAGCCTTTTGAGCGTATTATTATTTGATCTTAAATCTTGATTCATGTATGTAATTCAATGAAAGCATTTATGTGTACATTTGTCGTCGTAGATTTTCATCTCAAGATCCAGCAAGACAAGGGCTTTTGGATTTGGAACTAAACCAAACATGGATTTAGATCCTTTAAGAGATGCCATTGCAAAGACAGATTTCGTGGTTCTGAAGCGACTGAAGTTTATTTTCAAAATCATTAAAGCATTATCTGTACAGCCTAATAGTCGCAATCGGCAAGCTCACGTGTATGTTTTGGAGGTTCTGGATTCGATTGGTGATTGGAGTGGAAATGGTAAGTGTGAATGTTTCGAATGTAGAACAGAGCAACTATATCTGTAAAACAATCATATTGATTACGTCAAAGGTTTAAACGGCTTGATTTCTTGTTACAGAAAATGTTGAAATAACTGAGCTACTTGACAAGCAACTGTTTCCACAAATCTGTCGCTTGATTGCAACTTTGAGTAAGGAGGAATTCAACTTATTTCAGCAATTCTTCGTCAAGTATCTTTTGGTTAAGTGGGAGGAGACATCTAATTTCATTGTATTAGAATTTCTTGGAGATGTTTTTGGATTTATTTCCAGGTGTGTCATTATGTTTATCTTGACCTTATATTGTGAATCAGCAGAACAGACATTGAATAATTTTTTATGTATTTCACTTAGCGCACTTTGATACAATGTTGAATTTTTTCACAGTGTTGCTCCACATTCGGTTGTTGAAGAGTATATTGAGGTGTTCATGCTAGAAAGCATGCCTCCTCAAATAAAGCTAGTAATTTTACCGGCAATTATACGCAATTTACCTGAAACAACAGCGATAGACTTATCGGTGAGTAACATATTTCATTTTAAGCTCCTTCTATCTAGTACAAGTAGTCTAACGAGAACTAGTTCTAGTACGCTGAAAGTTTTGCCACTTGGAATCCATTATCATCATACTCAAATCATGATTGTTTTAGGATAGGCTATCTGCTGTTGACAACCTTCGTCTACCCCAGAAGGAAGAAATAAGTAAAACGCACTTAACATCAATTTGTCAGTTTTGGAAATCTCTAATGTATATTAATGCATGCAATGTGCAAAAACTAACTCCGATTTTATACCAGTGTCTTCTCACGTCCAACTACTTGGATCTTCTAAGTGAAAAAGAATTAGAAGCAGTAAGAAAGAAACAGATTATTTTCCCCCATGCATTATCCTTTACATAAACATAATGTCTACCTACTATTATCACATCACTATCATTTACTGTTGTAATATGAAAGTACATAACCAAAAAAAATTATCACTTTATTTTAGATAATTGAGTGCTTGATTGAATGGAGTGAAGGAAATCTCAGCTCGAACGCATTTCTGTTAGTCTCTTCAATTTTCCTTCCTGCCGTATCATATTCCTCGCAACCTTTGCAAGAACATATTGCATCTCTAATAGAACGCGTTATCATCGCCGTAAAAAGCTGTAAAAATGACTCTTGTCGTATTTTTACCATATCCGTAGTCCAAAGGCTTTTGGAGCATGGTGATGGGGAATTTATCAGAGAGACTGTGAATCACCTTATGGAGCTCTATAACGTAGATAAAAACAATGGTAATACAGACGATGAAAATTCCGTCGAAGCTTTGCAGACAATGGAGAATTGTGTTAAGCGAATATTAAATGAACCGAATGCTACTGGGGAAGACAGTACCAGGAAGAGAATTAAACTCATGATTGACAGCCTCCATCAAATTTGCTAGAATCAGCATTATATGCTAATGAAGTGAAGTGAAAGAGTGATGTTCAGTGCGCAGAATTTTTACAGCAGTAATGATTAGTGTGACACAGTTTTTCTAATTCTAATAGATTTTTAATTGTGTAGTGCTGTGCTGTTCACGAATTTTTAATGCATGGTATCCGAGATGTGCGATCATAACGTATTAGAATTTGCAGTCCGTATTCTGTGCTAGTAAGAGCTAGACGGAACGCAGATCTTTCTACTTAGGATATATAAATAAAGGTGATTCTATACAATAAAAATCTGCTTATTGCTGATGTATACAAAGTCAAGAAGAAGTGTGTCATGAGTCGTGTGCCATTGGCTCCATCACTTATTACTACTGTTCATTTCGTGTACGATCACACGATACCTGCTTTCCATTAGAGCGTTGTTTCTGTATATCGCATAAAAACAACTCTTGACGAGGTGAGCAAAAAAGCAGCATTATTCATCAATCCAGCAGCAGTCTACACAAAGTATAGTAGTGATGCAGAAAATCAGGAGAAGCAATAGCAGAATAGAATGAGTCCAAAGCAACTCTCGGAAAATTTGTTAGCAGTGGATATTGAGCCTTCTGGTAGTGATGTGATGCTACAGAGTATGTTAATATGCAAAAAATGTTCATATGTTTGTATAAAAATGTACATTGAAATAGAGTACGTGCAACAACAAAGAAGAGAGAACTCTTTATAGTGGAGACGATCGGGTGCTGCTTGCTTGCTTTTTTATGTATACTTCAAGATTCAAGACAGCGTGTGATCATTCCTGCTGCTTATATGTATAGGGATAGTTGGAGGCAAAAGAGCCAATATAGCACTGAAGCACCGCAAGCACTATTTGTTATATAGTTACAAAGAATATATGTACACGGACTGCATTGGGTTTGTACGTCTGTTAAGTAAACTGGGTCTTCTTCCAAAAAGTAAATATGTACCTGTGTTAATAACTGAGCTAGTAATTAGGTGCTAGTTACTCAATTTGTGACATGCCGTGTTGTTGTTACGCTTCCTGAATTGTGCATTTACAAAATACTATAATGAGGCTATGAACGAAATGCATCTAGTCGCTGCATCTCGATAATGAAAGGTAAGTGCTCTAAATAAAATCAGTAAACAATCATTCATTTAGTAAGTTGACGCTGTTGGATAACTATTGAAAATTAAAATGTATCGCTTAAAGATGACCGATGAAGAGTTTAGTGGAATGGACATGGAAGACTTTTCAGAGGACGAGGACTTGCAAGAAGAAAGTATGATATCGCTAAAGAGGCAGCTAATCGCTTCGGAGGAGGTATGTATCCGAATTTGTTTTTATGCAATGGTTTTCATTTTATCATTTATGTATGTGTAAGCAAAATGAGTAATTTTTGGTTTTGCAGATCATTACGGAACCTTAGGTTAAGTAATGCTTCTCAGGAACAAACTATTCATAACTTGGTCTCAGCACTCGAGAAATTGCGAAGTCTGCATCTAGAAGAACGGAAGGTAAGTCAATTTTTATTTTAGAATTTCAATATTTTAAGTCAGCGTAAATGAATTATTTGCATAATGCGATGCTGAATAATTATTAAATGTTCTGCTTTGTGTTTAGGTTCTCGAAAGTATCAAGATTCCTAATTTGCTTTCAAGCTTTAGAATTTCAGACCCTTCATCTTCTAAGGTTCGCAAAATATAAAATCGTATGTAGTTAAGTAATTCATATATTTACTTAGCGCGTCAGTGTTCCAAAGAATAGTAAAAGGAATGAATACATTTTCAACAGGTTGTTCAACCAGCAATTGATTACAGTCAGCACCCGCTGCTAAACCATATAATTGTCTCGAATATTATGCAACGATTGCCCCTAAGTGATGTGATAAGATGTCGGCTATGTATGTCAGTCTTGGTGGGGTAAAGGTAACGAGGAATTGCGAAAACGAAAATTGATTGGAATCAACTACAGGAATATTGAGAATTTATCCAAGTTTGCAAAACTGCTGGAAACTAGTGGGGATATACCATTTGCAAGGTTTAGATTCGGACTCTTTGTCGTAAACACGCATCGAGTTGCTGTGGAGGATTTCTTTTCAGTTTGCGGACCGGTTATTACACACATTGCTCTTTGCTTTGCCAATCAGTTTTGTGAAATAACCCTGGAAGAACTCAGAGATTTATTCCTTTTACGAGTACCAAATTTGGAAAAGCTGGATGTAGAGAGATTACCACTAAAACTTACCAAAGAGTTGTCCCTATTTCCGCCTGGGACAAAGGTGCCACAGCTGAGAAAGTTGAAGCACTTGAAAATTTGGGATAACATGGCTTCAGATAACAGAATGGATTCAACCTATTCCATTGGGCTACTTCACGACCTAATTAGTATGGCACCAAACCTATCAAAGTTGTCAGTGTATACTGAATGCCAGCATTTGGTAGCAGCGGCTCTAAAATCTTTGGAAGAGAAACGGATCGAACTGAGGGAGTTGAGGCTAGAATCTATATCTGAAGAAAACCTTCTATACCTGACGCGTCTACGATTTCCATTAAAAATGCTTCGCATTGAATACTTTGACACACTTACCGCTCCAGAATCTGTGAAGTCTCTACTTACCACTTTAAGCTTTACACTAGAGGAACTACACTTTTCAGATTATAGAGTTATGAATCACGCAGAAAATTTAGTTGTGGCGTTTCCCCGTATGGCTAGATTACGGGTTCTTAAATTTAGACGGCCTTGGAATGATAGACGTCTGCTCTTTTATCCTCTAAGCTTTAAAGAGCAACTTCCATGCTTGAAAAAGATTTCTTTCCAACATGAACAAGGAAGTCCTCCATATTGTATCCATTCGTACAACGACTTCGTCAATCCAGAAACTACTGGACCTTCCGAAACTGTCGAGGAGTTAGAAATAACGCACGAGTTAGATAGCGTATTGATGTTTCGCAAACTTCCTGAATCATTTCCAAAGTTGAAGATACTTAAGTCAACAGATTCGAGCAACGAGATAATTCGAGCAATTTGGGAATTTTTGCCTAACCTTCAGGAGTTGTACCTCACGCTTTCAATTTCCAACAGAAATATTGATTCTGTAAGTTTTAACAATATTGAGTGTTTTAAATGTTATGTCATTCATAATATAGTTCCCAAATGAATCTATTTCTTGCTCGTTTCAGGTAATTACCGGAATTCCAGTGGAAGTCTATCGTCAAATTTGCAAAGAGAATTTATATTCTAGAGTGGATGGCAATGTTTTGGAGATTATTCGAACGGACCCTTCAATTTGTAGCTTAAAAAGTATGTTAACCTTTTTAAATTAGTTGACAATGCCAATGTCGTTGTGCCATAGTATGTCCAAAAAAACCTCGTGTATTATATGATTGTATTAATTTAAAATGTTCCAGGATTGACCAAATTGGTTATAGAGGGTCATCAAATCAACCGTGTGACAGATTTCTCGTGCTCGTTTGCTTTAATCTTTCTCAAATCTTTAACAAGTTTGACTATCACCGATGCGGACGTAAGTGTTTTCTACAACTTTAGAAGTTTATTACTAACTATATATATAGTGTTTATATTCATTTTTAATTTTATTTATTACAGATTACTGAAGACTGCCGTGATCTGATGAAAATCCATTTAAACCTAGTGCATTTGGAAATCTTACCATGATAATAATTCTTATTGATAGTTTCAAACGACTGTATGTGTGCAATGATTGTTGACTGCCTTTTAGCCTTTGCCTTTAAACTAGTGTTTCGTTCAGAACCGATTTGTAATTTGTATTGTTAATCTTAAACCGTTGTTCATATTTTTCAAGTCATCTAACCCCAGTATTATTTACAGTTTTTGTGTATAAGTCTTCATATTATAATTCAATAAACAAGTTAAGCTTTTGTTTATTCAGTTAAGCCTCGTCCAATTCAAAGCCTATAAATTACGTCACATACCGTTGGTCTGACATTTCACTTAATATATCTACTTCTCTGCTTACTCAAAGCAGAAGGACAAGATATTAACCAAATATTAAAATAAGAACAATAGCGATAGTTATAACTGCTATAAAAATCAAAACTGCTATCAACTTATTCAGTTTATCATTTTTCTTTGCTGATTTTTGTTTAATAGTGTTTGATACTAGTGCAAAATTCCTAGATCCTTCTTCAAGTTGTTCCACTTTAGTTTCCAATTCTCCTATTTTTACATCTCTCTCTCGAAGTTTTTCTATGTTTTGAGCTAAAATATCTCCAACTGCAGATACTTTGCGCCACAATCTTGACATTCGATTCGACTCTCGAGGGTTGGAACTGGAAGAACCTCCTCCACTTTCGCCACCATCTTCAATTTTCGAGCCCGTGGTTCTTTTAGACTCCGAAAGCAGGGGAGTGGTAGTCGATGCCATTATTGGTCTTAGGCTGTATATATGACCAGGCGAGGCCTATAACATGTTGGGTGGGAGTAGGGAAATTGTTATTGTGCAAAAGTTTTACTTGCACAAATTACGAAATATTTCGATTTGTGATTTAAAATTTTAAAAATTAGCACTTTACCTGCAAATATAAAGGAACGAACTTTGTTTATGCTGATTTGCTATTGGAAAACCCAAATAATAGCAATGCTTATGTGTGTATTGATGATTTATTTCTGCTTTAAGCGAATTGCAACATACGTAACCAAACGATGAATCATAGTTTGAGGATATTCTGGACAAACCGGAAACGAGACCACAAAGCCGCAGCCTCGGGAATCTTACAACATAGTATAATCAAAATGCTAGCTTAAACTGCGTAAAGTAAAACCCTCAACATGTCAATGTCAGCTACGCAAGGAATATTATTGTTTGAATAATAAAAATTTTTATTTGTCAGACTATTTCATGTTTCATTATATCCCATTGTACCACGTAGGAATAATACCCCTTTGTTATCTTTGATTAAGTATAAATTAGTGTCAAATAATAATATCTTCAGATTCAGATCAGACTTCTTCCTTAGCAATATATCAACTTTCCACAAAGAGGCTAGAATGCTGTAGCTTAATTACCTCATTTCCAAAACTAGTGAATCCCGGGATTAGATATCGTGCAAATATTTCACATTTACGGTTAAAATTCTTATCTTTAAACCTGCGTCGTAAAACGTCGATTAAAGGTGGCTTATGCGAGTTAATACTACTAGGTACACTTACTACAATTTTAGGTTTTGAATTTGAAGGAGTATCATGATTTATTGGCAGTGGCAAATAATTCTGTTGACGAGTTCCTATAATAATGACTTCAAAAGGTTGCTTCCTGTTATCAATGTTGAAAGGGCAAATTGGAACACCGGATTTTGTCACCTGGTTAAGAATTATATAATGAAATGATTATAGAAAAAAATGTAGGCATTTCACTACTTCCGATTTCAGCGATTTTTTTAATTAAAAATAATCAGAATGTAAATCCTTCAGCCTACCTTCAACCAATACCACGTTTCCAGATATTTAACATTCCAATCCCGAAAAATCTCGTTTATCAAAGCATCCTGGTGTGATTTAGCATTCGTGCACCATACAACAACAATACCATCCTCCTTTAAAAGTTTATTTATGGGAAGTTTGGCAATCCCATCATCGTCAATGAGTTGGTATCTAAAAGTATAACAATAAAAACTATAATTCAAAGTAATCAGTTTGAAGTTATTTTAAACCAAAAATGGTTTAACTTATTACCCAGCTTCATGTTGTTTCCGCTTCTTCCTCCGAATAAACTTATTCCTCCAAGGGGGATCCATAAGAATCACGTCAAATTGTTCTCCTCTTTGCTCCTCATCATAAAAAGTTTTCCCCAAGTCGGAAACGTCTTTACAATAAAATGTGGTGTCAGGAAGAAAAATAAATTCATGAGAAGTATCACAGCCACCCACCACCCTCATCACTGCATCTTCAGTGGATGGATTCTGTCCATGAAATTCTGGCCATTGAATACCCTTCACAGTATCAAAAAAGTTTCGAGCAGTTGCAACAGCTTTGGCGTTGCTCCTTTTTGGCTGTCGTTCTCCATCTCCATGTTGGAAGTTTCCCTTTCCTTCTAATTCATGAGATTCTTCCAAATTCACTCCTCTTTCACAAGTTTCTTGAATAATTTCCTCACATTGACTAATTTGTTCGGGCTCATCAAAAATACGTTTAGCTTCTGGGCGATTTAATACAAGTTCATATAACCCCTTCACTAAAAGGGTTGTTTTGGAGAAATCCAGCTTGGAGTCATCTTTCACAGGTTTTCTATTAATAAATAGCTGGTTTTTGAAAGGGTCTGTGATTTCGAACAAGTCAGGATTTAACTTCAAATACGCTGAGTTGCCTTCCTCAAAAGGGGTTGAACTAGAAACACTAGGAAAAGTTTGTGGCGGCTGCACTTTAACTTTGTCAAAATATTTTGCATGAGATATAATCCACCCCTCCTCCGTTTCCAAAATTATTGACATGTCACAAACTGCAAAACTCCGAAATACTGACAATCAGTCTTAATAAAATTTACTTAAGTCAAGAAGCTGCAGTTTTTACATTTGGCATGTGCTTCAGCTCCCATCTGCGAAATTAAAGTTATATTGCAAAACTACACATTCTGCACCACAAACCCCAATGTTTTGGTGAAATGTCAAGATGTTTATGAATGCATTTTGGTATGTATATCCGAATGTAATGCACAGTGTTATGTGTACATCTGATATCCGCGTACCGAACATGTACGTTGGTGGTAAAGAGAATGTAGATGTATGCTGTATTGATAAAGTGCCTTCAGACTTCAGGCTTCAGCTGTATCGCTGTGTGCATAAAGTATGACCATGATCCATGATTCATTTCATGATCAATGCAACGATGTATGATGTATATGGCATAAAAATATGGTATGGCCAAACATTTTCGAATGGGGCAAAGGAAGAATGCTTATTACCCGTTCCCGTTTCCATTAACTTTTCCATCTAAAGTACCCACAATTACAATTGTATTGTAACTCTTCATAATTAAGATGGATATCTTATCCTTATAATAAAATGATTTATATGGTCCTCGATTATACTTCTCTTAGCTAGATAATTATGAAACAAAACAGACATTAACAGCAATGATTATGTAAATACAGTTAATCCAAATTCCAAGTCTAGTCTCAGAACAGTCCAAACTCAAAAACCTAAGGGGGCTAATCGAAACTGGCATATACTTATATCATGCGCATATTTATCTTATTAGTTATGTATGACTATCGATATTAAGATTAAAGGGGTTCCAATTGTCGATTACAGACACAAATGTGTATATTTTAATTATTTTCGCAGCATTCTTATTTGTAGTTTGCAATACATGTACACAAAAAACTAAGCTCGTTTATCTACCTATTGAGAAAATTAATTTACTTATAAAATATAAATGAATACCGTAAATATTACTCAAGAGAAGTTTCAGTTTCCATATTTATGCTTACATGTGCATTCTTATATTTTGGGACATTTTAAGTCACCTTTTGTTGTTCTTATACAAATATTGCGTGCAAGCGATTCGATGCTGTTCTGTTGGAGGAGGTGAGTGAAAGCAAGGTAATCCAGAAAAAACGTTCAGTCTTTCACGGTACTCCAAACAGTTTGTTGGGCCCGTGACTTCTCATGGCAAATAATTCCCGTATAATATGATGCATGACGCTTACTAGAATTCAAACTTCGCAAAGATCATTTAAGCATCTTAACTGTGGTGTGATAACTAAATAGTCATGAAGTTTAGTTAAAAGTTTAAGTGATCATGGACGATCGAACGATTGACAGAGTGTTTGCGGGATGCCTGGAGGAGCTTCCACCAGTAAGCTCCAAAATTGTCCGGATTTTCACCAGTTCCACCTTCACAGGTAACATTATGTCTTAAAACTAATCGTAAGTTATCATTATTATTAAGTACTCTTATGTACTATTTTTTATGTCTCTTTCTCTAGATACCGGTTTGGAAAGAAACACCTTGATGGCTGAAGTGTATCCAAAGATTAAGGAGTATTGTCGTGAAAAGCATGGGCTAGAATTTCAGGTGAAAGTAGTTTGGAAAAAATTACAGAGATTGTCTGTTTGGCTGGCCTGGCTTTCTTGTCATACTTGCAATGCAATATAACGTATGTCAATCATTGCTAAATCTGAAGTAAAACTGATGATTAAATATTCTCGCAGGTCGTAGACATGAGATGGGGTGTGAGAGACGAGGCGACTGACGATCATATGACCACAGAGCTTTGCATGAGAGAAATTGTCAACTGTCAGAGATTATCTATGGGTCCTAACTTTGTGGTGAGTAGTCATTTTTCATAGATGTTTATGAAGTTGTATCGATATGAGCATGGCCGATTACACCAGGCTATGTAATTTTGCAATGTATGTAATTACTCCTAAAGAAGTATAAGTTCTTCAAAGGATCTGCGTGCACGACTACACCTACAATCTACAAATATTCATGACTATAACTCATCGTAGTGGAAAATCACCTGGAATTCCTGTTGCCTACCTGTCACCATTACAATAGGCTTTTTGTGACGTTTACACTAGCACCAGGAAATGAAATATTTAGACAGTATCATCTAGGCTCATAATTTCTAAAAATAAAAGTTTGTTATTTGTAGTGGGAGAGAGGACAGCCTGCGTTTCATATTAGTAGCACAATTTGTTTCTCAGCTTTTATCAAGATTTGGGCAGTAGGGCTCGGGACTGAATGTTACAGATCAATATCAGCATCAGTCAGTAATATATAGTGAAAGGTCGGCAGTAGTCACATTCACGCATCATATAATTCAACACGCTATATGTTCATGTATATTTCACGTAGCATGTTTTACATAGGTGGAGGTGGATAACGATAAACTTTTAGGCTAGAAAGGAAAAAAGACAGGGATGTCACCGGTTGGTACAACCACAATCGAACAGGAAATGTACTAGGAATACCTTTTTTGATCACTTCACCTGCTTTCACTCTTTGTTGAGATTCTATGGAAAGGAAATTACTATTACTATTTACAAATGCAAATTGAGTTGAGTACTACTCACAAAAGATCCCGTGTTTTATGAATCCAAACATCAAACATACGTTTTTGGAGAGTATAGGTTGTAGGTTGGCATTAAATAGATTAGAATCCCATGTCCTGAATCCATATGGAAAGCCATTCATAGTCAGTTGGAGAAAAAAAGATCGCAGATTTTAGATAATAATATATTCTTTCTTGCGGCGTGGCTAATGAGCCTTCTATTTTTTGTGGCAAAGAAAAGAAGTAAACCACGACTTAATTTTGGATTTCCAGGTATTTCTCGGACAAAAATATGGATATCGACCTATCCCAACTTATATACTTGCAACAGAGCTAACGCTATTGAAGGAGACTCTTCAGCAAATGGGTGTCGATACTCATCT
>JAANSM010003931.1:0-12080 GCA_036850725.1 Orchesella villosa | reverse complement strand
TTTGAGAAAGATGAAGGGCTCTAGAAAAGTCACCTCTCCAAAGTCTCCTCCCATTAATAAAGATAATAACAATAAAGAAGAACATCAATTTTCCTTTACGGAAACAAATTAAAAAGCTTTGACTATTTACAAACACGAAAGAGCTTTATAAAAAAAGAAGATTGATGAAGGAGCATAGAAGCAGGGCACCACCATTTCTCCGGCTTCTTATAAGGATGAAGATGAAGGAAGGAAACTGGTGCACCAGATGCACTTCTGAGCAAGGAGATTTTT
The DNA here is from genome assembly GCA_036850725.1 of Orchesella villosa. Lineage (NCBI taxonomy): Eukaryota > Metazoa > Arthropoda > Collembola > Entomobryomorpha > Orchesellidae > Orchesella > Orchesella villosa. Next base: position 11,807 of record JAANSM010003931.1, on the reverse strand, counting down.
TTAACAGAAGCATATAAGCACTAGTTAGCAGCTGCATTATGTAATTTGGAAGTTTTTAGGTAAAAGTTAAAAAGTGTTATTGTGGGCTTTAACTACAAACTATACACGCTAGATGAGATGCAATTTACATTGAAAAATTGAAAAAGAGGGCTGCGTTCGGCGTTCCCATCACACGCATTGCATCATTCTCCTCCTTGATGGTAGTGATGATGATGATGATCATTAATAAAAAGGCTTGGTTGACTCACAATAAGCACTTTTTACTCACTTTCTGAGACAAAAATTACACTCTTCTTTGCTTTACTTGCTCCACAAATACACAATCCGCTTCAAATTTTTGGTGCGTTTTCATTAAGTGGAACACTAATAAAAAGCTTATGTATACTTATGTGCGGTAATTATACTGAAGGAGGAGAAATGAGAAAAATGAAAAAAGGGTTGCTCTATGCGTTCTTGCGTTGCATATTGCAATATATACAATGCATTCCTGTCTTGATGAGAAATCATCAGAGAAGTAAAGAAAAAAATATGCCTAGACTTAAAAACTCAAATATTACTTTCAGAGCTCTTTCCTCATCCTCTTTACGAGTAAGGAGAAGAAAAGTGTTTGGTATGGCGTGTAAAGTTAATGACAGTCATAGTCATGAAACGTGCTGGATTGTGTGTGAAGACTCTTCTCTAGTGCCTTCACATTTTACACTGGATTATTATAATCATTATTTGCTTTTCAATAATAAAAGTTTTCTATTGATCACACACACACCAATGACTACCAAGATTTTTCATGCTCATCAATCTTGTTCTTGTGAGTTTTTTGAGGAATTTTCAATCTTTACAAAGAAAATATGCATGACAAGGAGGCTAAAACGTGAATATATATGAAAGACATGGAGAGAGGAGGTTGAATAGTTTGAATATTAAAGGAGAAATTCAGTTTTTTATTTGGATGGGCAGCATCAACAGCAACACAGCTGAGACCATTTTTACACATGACAAGTCAATGCGAACTTTAAGCCTTTTGAAAGAAATTTTAGAGCTTCCTAAAACTTTTTATCCGGTGCAGGTCGGTGGAGGATCTATTAACTTAACAAGATCAACACAAATCACACAAGAAGAAATTGTTGTATGCAATAAGTGCACCGGAAATTTTTCAATTCATTTCCTGGCTCTTTTCCATGTATATTTCTTGTGATAAACTTTTCATATAATTTTGGTGCTTTTGCTTACACATTTTCCATAAATGATCAAAATTCTAAGACGGCCCGGTCTTACGCATATTGCTTCTTTCCCTCCTCGTGCATCAATTTCAAATTCAAATGGCCCATTTTCTTTTTGGAACGTTGTACATGAAAAGAGTTAACTCTCCTGATGTAAATAAATAGAGATGGTTTTATTCACCGTCAAAATTTACAATACTGCAGGGAAATTGGGGGATGTACATATTATATCTGTATATGATAATAGCCTACGCATGCAACAGACAAGAAAAGATGAATAAAAAAAGCTTTCTACTTTTAAATCCTAAAATGCAATATGAATGCACAAGACCAAATATATGCACTCGCACACACATGATGCATCAAATATGTTTGATCCTCCGTCTCTCTTGCCTCCATTCAGCTCACTTTCATTCCAACGACAGACAGGAAGGAAGTACTTTCCCTTCGAAAGAATGAGCTAGCGACAAAGATAATATAAAATGCAAGTTCAGAGGATATCCTTTTATATAACGATGCGTTTGCATTACATTGCATTGCATTATACACACATAAAGAGTAAAAAAGCGATATCATTACTAAAGCCAAAGAGCATATTGTCCTGGATGGGTGGAAGTATTATTTGTTCACCACTCTGAAATTGCATTATAGTCATACATACGATATATATATGACGGAATAAAAAAAAGTGTTTGAGGAGCACGACCAGACCAGACCAGGCCACTGCATAACAATGCAACGGAATGTTAGTGTCTAGTGTAAGTATAGTGCAGCACTATTTTCTAAGAAGACAGGGGAAAGCTATTATGCATCCGATTTTTTGTGATATTCATGCATTTCTCTTCCTCCCTTTTGAAAAAGTATATAGGAATAGTAATAGGAGCATCAGAAGAGAACAGAGAAAACAACAAAAGAAAGTTTTTTTTTAAATCTCAGCTGAAAAATAGACAGATGCAATATGCTTATATGACGGCATGGATGGGACTCTCTGCCAAGAAGCTATTTGCTTAAGAAGGGGATTTTTCTCTCCTCTTCTTTTTTGGCAAGCTAGCCAAAGATGAACTCATCCTGAAGAGAAAAAAGTCTTAACAAGCAAGGAGGAAGGGTTTGACGTATGGGATGGGGTACATATCACGAGTTAGTTTTCTGTCTGGGAAAAATGAGAAATGCATGTGTATTACACATACGCATAATAAAAAACGAGGTTGGAGTTGGAGGTAAATACTTGAATTCCTCCCGATGGAAACTTTTGTGCAAGATTATATATATGTACTTATGTAACGTATGAATGGTTTGGGAGTGTGTAACTTTATATCCAGAGAAAATAAAGAATAAGTTGAGCTAGTGAACCTGAAGAAAACTTCTTTTTGGATGAGAAGATTTTTGAAGAAAATAAAGTAGTTTCTTTTTACATCCACTTCTTTGGTGGAAGTAGATAGTATAGTAAGTAGTGCCGCGCGGTGTCTATTTTCATTCGTCTATATAAGGAGAACACAACGCACTGCATTGTTGCTACAGTGTGTGTCGTGTGCACCACATAATCTTCTTTCACTGCATTCTTTTTCTTTCGCTTACTGAATTTCATAATACAGTAAGGAAACCAAAAGAGAAAGAGAATCGTCCTCTTCATCTACTTGTCTTCTTTGGTGCATAACGCAGATAAAGTAGATTTTGTTTTGCATTATTATAAGAAGGGAAGCGATAGGGAAAGAGTTGGAGAAATTGAGAGAAATGTAGTAAGTTTTTGAAGGATTTCCAAACAAATCCTAGCTTTTCTTCTTGCTTGTCGAACTAGTTCGCTGACTTATGTAGGGTTTAAGGGGGTATATGGATGGTCGGTAGTTGGTACTCTCCCTTTTAGTTTTTGAGCTACTTGACATAACTTAACATTTCGCTGCCAATGTGCACATTTAGATTGGAGCATGCATGGATTGAACTTGTGTGTTGTTGTTGACGAATGAATGTGTACAATCTGCAACGCAATGTGCGTTTTTTTAGTATTTATTCAAAAGGACGATGAAGATGAACGCACAAAGTTTACTGTCATTGTAAGATCAAGTTTTCTGCAAATTGTGAATTCATTTTGTATCTGGAAACGTGTTTATATTAAAGCATATTTTCTATTTTATTATCGGCGTATTTACGCATCATCTTTATCTTATATGTACAACTCGCTACAGTCTTAGTCTTAGACTTCTTTTTGACAACATCAGTTTAATAAGCTCATGATGATGTCATCTTTAAATCTTCACACCATCTCATCTCATTCATCCCATCTCAATCGCCCCCTCTTTCTCTGTCTTAATCATGTTGACAAGCCCCATTTCATAGACTCTCATCAAATTCTAAAAACTCCAGCTATTTTATTTTACTTATGATTATTATTTATTCTTTATATTCCCATCGTCGTCAGCTAAAAAAGAGAGCATATGTGTACACTTATATAAGTAAGGATGAAGAGGACCACACGCTGACTGGAAATCCTTCTGTCAAACTTAAATCCGTATGGCATAGCAGGCGATGATGAGACTATTGCAGAGAGCATAACAGCTTACATACTTTTTCATTTTACAACGACACCAAACATACTTCCAGTCATTCACTATAACATCCATAGTTTTTGTGTCACATCTCACATCACATGTGACATGTTTGTATTATTGCATTTATGCATTCTTTCATTCACTCACATGTGCTATGGGAGACGAACGTAATATATATTTTTACGTGTGTAAACGTAAAGCTCTGACTTAGACAAGCATTTTTTGATGATGCATTACATTGTGCATTGCACATTCCCTACTTTTGAGGTCGATGCAATACCATGTGTGAAACTGCTTAAGCCATGAAAAAAAACTAATCCAATGCAGAATAATATTGAACATATACCCTCTTCACGGATTTCTGTCAGTCGCAAGCAACATGGGTTGGATGAAAAAAAGGAAAAGTATGACTGAGATGAGAAGAGGAAGATATTAAAGTACCAGAACCAGAAACCAGAAAGTGTCAATAAAATCAGGCGCTTGGTGCATTTGTGCATAGGCATCAGATGAAGAAGGCGGCTGTCAATGACAAGAAGGACCAGGAAAACCAGCAGTTATTTCGGTGTGTAGATTGAATGAAAATTTCAATGTCAATGCTGCTAGCTGCTGATGCTGGAGGTACATATACTCATGTTTAGGTTCATGGACCGTTATTGGTTTCTGGAACGTACTTTTTTGAAGTTTTTTTTAACTTATAAGTACTGATTCTTATATCTCACTTTTACTGTGTTGTAAAATTGTCAATGGAGCCCATTAATACAAAACTTGATTATTCAAAATTTAATTTTAATGAAGAATTCCTCGAAACTCATTGAAAAACTTAAAGTTTCTTGATGTTTGATCATTGATCATCCATTGTAATAAAGGTTGAAGGTGATTAAATTTGGAATACTTTTTACTGTACAAAAAGTTCAAATATGTGTATGTATATGTTCCTGTTGCTGCTACGATATTATATTATTCTTTATTTACATTACGGTAAGCAATACTGTTGTTTGGGTGTTGTTTCAAACTTTCAAAGTAGCAACATTGAATGCATCAGCAGAATGAGATGTTCTAAAAGGAATGAGGCAAGATTAAAAATAAAAAGATTGAGTAGAAACTGTTTCCTTTATTTATTTTTCAAAAAATGAGAGTAATATACGTTCTCAACTAAAAGTACTTTAAGGGGGAACAAATCGGAAGAAGAAGAGGGAGGGTGAGATCTAGTAAACAAAGGAATAACAAACACAAAACGAGTTAAAAAACAACGTTGGTTTCGGATATTAGAAGATAGTCGGGTCGGTGAGAGAATGAATGTGAAAAAATTACTTTTTTCTTTCTTTTTCGCTCATCTCATCTCACATCTCTCTAACATCATCCCATTCTGTCGAAGCCTCAGGTTCAGCTGCAAACATCTCATTAAACAAGGCCTGCTGCACTGCAGTGCAGTTCAATTTAGCCCTACTTAAACCCAACTAGTATAGCATTGCATTGGTATATTGCTGCTCTATATTATTATTGCACAGCAATGCTGCATTAAAGAGAAGATGAGAGAGAGAAATAAGTATTATAATACCAAATACAATACAGGCCAGTGTTTCCAAGTGCAGTGCAATGTGTTCTTTGCAAGTGTAATTTCATTTTATTGGATGAATGAAGCTAGTGTCTATACTCTATACAAAGGGAAAATGAAAATGCAGCTGGAGCTGAGGCGTTATACATAAAAAACACGAGAAGGAAAAGATAAACTATCCACATAGCTGGAAGGCAACGTTATTCAGGAAAAAAGCAGGAGAAGATGAGTCATTGAGGACTCATTTCTGCTGAAAACAAAGTAGAAAGTTAATTTTTTCTTTTCCAGTCTTTCTTTCGTCTTGCTGGACAAATTACAGTATGTCCGTTTGTGATAACTGCGCTAGATTTCTCGTCTTTATTTGACGCATTCAAAACTAAAGGAAACATTCTCACTGGAAAGAAAGAATAAAGGTGGTAGTTTTCAACGGCATATTGCAGCTCAAGTGCTAAGTTAAACTGTCAGCAAGTTTTGAGGTTGAACTGGAGTTGAGATGAGGAATAGGAATCACAGCTCTATAAAAATATATATACGTATGCAGGAAGCAGATTACCGATTTACCATGCATTGGTTTTGGCTAAGCTTTTATGTCATCGTCCTCTCCTCTCTGTCCTCTTCTCCATTATTATGCAACACTCGCACACGTGCGCCATTAAACAATTTTTTTGGTTTATTTTGCGGTTTTCCCCACCAGAACACTGAGAATACGATACCAGCATGAAATAACACGACGGATCGAAATGTGATGATAAGGCAGAAGAATGTTGCAGTAGCACAGAACAAATTTATCGTTAAAGTCATTGATACATAGCTCACGCGGATAGTTCTTTTTCACAAAACATAAAAACCAGAGCTGAAGCAAGGGGCAAGGGATTTACATGAACTACTGGTGCAGTTGACCATTCTATTTCGACCATTTCACACAAAAAAATATAGCATAAACCCAATACGCTATACAGAGACAGAGAAACGGAGGAGAAGAGAGGAGAGAGATGAAGGGAGACAGAAGAGAAGAGGAAAATTTTCAAAGAAATGACAAAAAGGATGTTGATGGAGAACCACACCCACCCCCGCTTAGAATACGTATATACACAAAACATCAAGCATACTAACGAATGCATTATCTCTTTCTGATAGGAAAGCAAAAACCAACCAAAGAGTAAGACCGGACAACAAACTATCCATCGTCACGGTTCAATTACCAGTCAAGAAGACGGCTATCATCAGCATAATCATCATGAATGCAATGCATGACTGTTTCTGGTGTACTTTTATGCAACTTTTCTTACTGCCATATATTTTGTATGTATATCTACCAATACCCCTCGTCCTCGTCCCTACGTTGTCGATCATCATCATCATCACCATGATCTGATATCCCCTTTTAAGTTGTTGGATTCGATTTATGTACCGAATTTTCACTCAACCATTCAGTAAAAAGGAACATATATATATAACGTCTTGGTCGCAGTGCAGTAACGTACTGTTCTTTCTTACTACTGCACGGTTTTATTCTCTTTTATGCATTTTATCGCTTGACTTCAGATGCAGAAGAGCAAGAATTGCTTTTACAGCAAGAATCGGTCAGAGAAAGACGATTTTGTGGCGGTGGTGGAGGGATGGTGTGTTATGGAACGCGTTTGTATTTCGGTTTCATGTTCTTTCCTATGTGTTTAGACCTTGTCACCAACTCTTTTGTTTGAGAAGTGGAGACGGGAGGAGATGTGTAAAAGGGAGAATGTGATCTTTAAAATTTGATGTCCTAACCCTCATACGCGTAGCTCCTTGGATAGAAGCTCCTTGGAGCAAGAAGAATAGGAGAATCTAACCCCCCAAAAGGTCGGAGTAAAAGAAAGTTTTTCTGTGGTGACAATATCTACTAAATAGGGTGCGTAGAAAAGTAGCATAAAGTAAAACAACAGTGTCCATCTGAAAGAATAAATGTCACAAAATGCACAAGACACAAGATGATGCATCCAACTCAAACTCCATTTAGATTTCTAGCCACTTCGCTTGGTCCAGCTTCAGCGACATTCTGTATCTCAAATCTCGTGCTAGCTTCACTTATTTTCCACATTTTCCATGAAGAAACTTTCCCCCGGTCTGATGCAATATTCCATAAAGATATTATGGATACTAATGACATTATCCAGTCATCCATCCATATTTTCTCTTTGTCAAGTCAAAAGAATGAAAGTTTTTTTTTCTGGGCCCGACAAAGATAACTTTAGTAAAGATTGGAGGAGTAGTGCGTGGAGTGAGCTAAAACGAATGAGATAAAAGTGCCTTGGGGAGTGAGTATATATATAAAGTGAGTAGGTTTTGAATTTTTGATCTGATAAAAGAAAAGAAGTTTCTTTACGCAATACATTTATTTATGAAACTACTGTAATGTAATGCATGCATTTACTTTATTGTTCATGGTGGTGGTGGTACTGGAATATTTAGCAAAATGGATTATCAGATCAGATCTGGAGATGGATGGATGAATGATGGCGATGGTGTATATATAGCATGCCCTGGGACATTTACTGCACTTGGTTTATAATGTTTGCTTTTGGTTTTTGGTATAACATTCAAACATTGCATAACATATAATACAACATAACATAACACACTTTTTCATCCAATCTAGAATGAATGGGTTTGGTAAAGGGGTAAAATATGGTAATGGAATGGAGAACAGCAGGCAGTCCGCATTACAACTCGAGCTTGGAGCTCACACAATCTCACTTCTCCTTTTTCCTACTTCCTCCAAAACTAAGTTTTGGCTTGGCTTTGGCTTCAAGTGAATTGGAATAAGGAAAAGCTTGGATTTTGGATAGTATGCTTTCCTTTTTGCTTGGAAAAGGAGAAGTTCCAGCAGAGCAGAAGAGAGCGGAGGAAAAAGTGAGATGAAATGAGAATGCAAAAGTTGCTTTTTATTGCATTCATTCAGCATCAAGGAGATGTTGTGGCAGGTCATTGCCGCAGCATTGCACTGAGTAAACAACTTTTTCCGGAAAATGTTATGTTAAAAACTGCACATTACTCCTTCTCCTTCCTTCCCTTTTGCTCATTGCTGCCAGAAAAATGACAGGTTTTTAGACTTTTGTCTGTGACAGCCTTCAACCCATTTGGATAGTGTGGGTAGTGGGTAGAGACATTGGGTGTTGGGTAATGTTTTCATTTTATTTCGGGTCTTTCATAACAGTTTTTCCTTGGCCATTAGAAGAATGAAAAAGAAAAGACTTGCTCAATGCTCTTTCTTTTCTCTGCAGATCATTTCCCCCTTTTCCTGTTAAAAGGGATATAAAATCGTCAATCGCGCTTTGTGGATTCATTCTTGAAATCGTAAGAAAAGCTGAATCAAATTACATCACATCACATCACCATTCTCGTGTTATAAAAGAGCTTCTATAACTTCTAATATATATCCATTTTGGCTTATGTAAACTTTTATATAGGGAAAATAGCGGTAAAAGCAGAAGTCAAGCTATAGCAGCAAAAAAAGCTAGTCATCGTCACTCTGTCGGCATGTGTATAGTTAGTTTTAGGGGGATACAAAAGAAAACAATAATGACATGAACTGGTACACTAGCCAGAATAAACAGGGGACAGAAAAATGACTCAAGCTTAAATGCTGCTGCTGCTGCAGCACTCGCTCTACAAACCAATTTTCATCTTACTTCTTTTGACATCTGAAGAAATCTTTAATCATAAACAAAAGGGGCTCATGCGGCCGTAGCTATATGCACGTAATACATTTCACCATATATTACGCAAACATACCGAAACCTAAAGATATTTATGGAAGGGAAAACTGCCGAAAAAATGCATAAGAATGATCTACAATGATGTGAACAATGCAGTAGGAAAGATGTTATGCATTTTTGCTGCTATTCTTTCATATTGATTTGAATGAATGGGGGGCAAAAATGTGTAAGTTATTCTGACTTAGAGTTGGAAAAGTTGGAACTTGCATCTCTATACATTTTCCCCATCAGCATTCAAAATACATCGTAATAATCATAAGGAAGGGCACACCGACACGACTCACTAATATTTTGTGTTCATTCAATGAACGAATAAATTGACATTTTCCGAATGAAGTTATCGTTTCCTTGCTTGCTTTTATAGTTATACTGTTCTAGTTCTATCTATATTATATGTTTATGCTTGCGGACAAGTACAAACAAGGCACAATTTATTTCAATGACAATAGAGGAAAACACCAGATTACCAAGAAATTGAATGAATTTTTTTCTCCTGTTTGTCGATTGATCATGAAAGATTTAGAAGAATGAAAGAGAGGAACGAAAGGGGTAGCTGCATTGGATTTGTAGATGCGACAGAATAAAAGTGCTTGACAAGGGGATTTAGATTTTGGTGCGTACGTCCACTATATACAACGTTGAGACCAGCCAGAGTTTCCACATTTGAATTGATCCTTTGTCTTGTGGGACCACAAGAAAAGTGGACGGAGAATCGAGTCTTTTGCTCAAAACCTCTCTCTCCTTTCCTCTTCAATCCTGATCCGGATGTGTTTGTCGAGAAAAACATGTCATGAGCAGCACAAGTACAAGCACAAATGCATATAGTGATATAGTTGATGTTGATATTAGAAAAAGGGTTCAGTTTGTTGGATTAAATAAAAAAAAGTCCATTTGAAAACATGTTGTAAGCCTGTCATCGCCTTTTCTGGTCACTGCACTGGACACTAAAAGCTTCCAGTATGAGCGGTCTTTGGTCGTCGATCGCGACTTTGTTCTTTGATGATCAAGAAGAAAAAGGATAGTTTATTTTATATGTTATATATACCTATATATTATGTTATGTTGTAAGTTTGTAAGTTGTAATGTAAATGTGTAAGAAGATGGGATCGGATTGAGATATCAAATTACTTCTACTGATTCAGTTTCCCTTGCCATTGCTGCTGCATTGCCATTGACTTTTCTCTGCTCAGTTGAGCTTGAAAAAGGCTTAAACTTATAATATAATATTGGTTGTAAGTTGTAAAGGGAGAGTCAGCTCAGCTTTATTGTGAAATGGATGATCTGATCTTTTATGCTTTGGGAGGGAGAAGAAAACTGCTCATTCTTATTGAAAACTGTTAATTCTCAAGCTATTTTTGTATACACATGACTGTTGCAAAAAAAAGAACAAACAATCCATTTAGCGGTACATGTATTTCTCGATATTATGTATATTTTTTGCACGAAAAAAATAAAGTGCGAAGAGAAGCTCAGCCTTTCTCATCATCATAATAAATTTTACAGTTATGTTTAGTAAGTAGATTGAAGAGACAAAAATAAGTGGAGAGAAAGAGAGAGAGAATGCAACGGGATCATGTTCGTCATCATCATAAACAGAAATATCTGTGTACAGTAGGCAGGTGGAGCCGAGAATCAAAACCGAATTTCATATTTCAATGCTAAAAGCTTGTTTTTCTAATCTGGTGTGTTGAATCAGATCATAAAAATGTCATTGTTCGTGCGATCTCGTGGAATTTATTTGGATAGCTTCCGCCTCCCTGTTTCAATCCGATTTTTGAAGTAAGACACAATTTTTGTTATTGAATTTTTTTTATCATTTGATATTTGATCATCATCTTCGTGATGATCATAATCTGCTCGTGATTAAGATGAATAAAGATTAGATATGTCATAGACACTTTTATTTGGATTGCTAATGAAATGAATGATGTGGAAAAAAGTGTGTGCATGGTTTTGGTTTCTCAATGAGGAAGTTGTATAGTAAATAGTATATTGGCAATTGAAATGTAAGCGGTGGAAATAATGAAAAACTGTATCAATGGAATGAGATGAGATATTATGACAAAAATATATCGGCAGCACGAATCACGACCTCAGAGAAAAGTACCGTTCAATGTGATTATGATTTTGGTATGATATTATATATATAGTAAAAAGCTCGTTGTGAATGACTTACAAACATCAAAAGGATGCCTTTTTATTGTTTTCTGAACGCAAAAAATATGAAGTCAAATAAAATCTTTCATTGAAGAAATATTGAAGCATTTTTAAAGCTAAAGATTGAACTAGATCAACTTATGAATTATGTTAGTAAGGCGTATACATACGAGTGCGACTGGACTATATCTATGAAATGTATATAAATTCAACACACAAATAAAAATATAAATGGCATTAAATGTTAACAGTAGACGATTGCTCCTAGAAAAAATGTATTTCAACATTTAACATTGTCTAAATTTAAATTCTACATGGCAAATACCAAAATCTATTTAAGTTCTGTAAGAAACAGTGTGCACATTTACTGAAAGCTTCGTGAATTCCTTCTCTTTCTTTCCAAACGATTTTCAATATAAAATTAAGCACAATGGTGAACAACATGTTATCCCAAACAAACACCAATCAGCAATAGCTTCTGTAATTCCAGTAGGTTTTTACCATAAATCTTTACTATTTACATTCCTATAAACATCCTCTCTTCCCTCCTCCAGCCACCTGTATTAACCGGATCCAGCAA
>JAANSM010003930.1:0-12082 GCA_036850725.1 Orchesella villosa | reverse complement strand
GAAACTTTTTAGAGTTAGAATGCTTGTCAGCGAATGTGATATCATAAATACAATGTGATACATAAGCTCAGGCATCATCATGAAGCAACAAAAGCTTGCTGGAATTACATTAGAAACGCTTGGGGAAAAAGAAGTTTTGCAAAATAACTTGTTCCTTCATCTCCATGTTAAGATTTATTCCGCTCATACAAAATGACGTGTAGTAACCAAAATTTAGAATTCGGATCTATACATCTTATAAAAAAGGCTGTCGCTCACAATCTCTATCTCTCTTTCTTAAAACATAACAAGTTCCGTGCGTCACTGGATGTATTTAACATTTTTTCTTGTTTTTTTTGCGGAGGTTAATTCACATCAGAAGTATATAAGTTAATATATACCCTTGCCTTTTACCGACCGAGACTGAGTCAGCATTTTTTTCTTATTATATTCTTAGAATAAAATAAATTCAGCAAATTTGTGGTGCGATAATACATATAACCTACCACAAGAAAGGAATAATAATTAGGTGGACCCATCGCCTTATATTTGCGACAGATTCGTGGTGCGTTGTTGTAACCAGTTCATGGAAAACCTATATGAACTCAAAAATTGTACCTATATTGGGAAAATACAATGGGTAATTTGGTGATCAACATAAATGGATGGCCATGACTTTTTGAAGTTTAAACAAGCCAAAAAAACACATTCGACAAAGCTAATAATATACAGTTACACTGTTACAGACTTGCATTATAACTTTATCGGTACCATATTCTGCGACGTAACTACTGGTTCATAGCCCTCCGAATACTTAAAAATTGGATGCGACAAATGAGTTTGTTTTCTTAAGGCCTGTCGTATTGTCTCAAATACTTTTCCACGGAATAATTAATGAGTCATTTTTTGAATACTTTTTATGAGATTTTATATAAGATTTTCCATATAGGCATACATCCATGAACTCAAATCCGTCATAGGTAGCTAAACGTTCAAACTATGTGGTCTGGTCTGGACGCGGCAGTGTGTGTAGATTAGAGAAGGTTGAAAAGACTAAAAAAATATATAGATAATTGATTAATAGTACTGAAGAGCGAATTAGAATGCAGTTATTCATTACTCAAAACCAGTGCTAATTTATATAGTGCTTTTACTTGCACCCAAAAAGTAACATTTATTCTTATATATCCAAATACCAAAATACATTTACATGTCTGAAATTCGTCAATTCTGATATAAGTTGAAAGGTTTTATTTAGGCAAAACCTGCTCACTTACTTGCTAAATTGACTAGTTTTTGATTAGTATTGGAAAATCCTGTCCTGCCAGTGAATCTCTGTCTTCATTCACGCATCTGTTTGGTGAGTACAATATAAGTATGACCTTCTATTTCTGGTATAAGTGTATATAGTATGCATTTTATAGGAAGAATGCATTAAATACTATCAACATCAACATTAACTACACGCCAAAGTCAAGTTAGCAATGCATGTATATACATATAGCTGACGTCAATCTCCCATAAAAAGTCTATTGATGATTAGAGCTAGCATAAGATAAGCAGACTCGTTCCTCCATGCATGTATGTAGTATGTATGCAAAATTGTAGAAAAACCAGACCACGGCTTTGATACAACTTGTATAAGAGAGTTAGGAAGAAGACTGCATTATTATTCTCTTTTACTTTGTATTTATTCATGGTAAAATTATACATACATTTATATACGTTCCCACCAACTATAGTTGCATCAATAATAGCTAAAATGGCCAAAGTATTCATATACGATATAACATAATGGGTGATCCACTGCACCTGTCAAGCAGATATTGTGTGCAAACAATAAAAAGCTATGTTGCATGCAACCAAAGTCATTTATTTTTTCTAAAGACTTGGTTTTGCAGGTAAACCTATATTTTTAGAAATGTACATTATCCATATGGCTTTAGCTTTATATAAAAAAATATTTTCCCCACGCTACCAAAGCATTCGTTTTAGTTCAGCATTGAAAGTGAGTAGTAAAGTATAATAAGCATACTTATACGTTGTTCTTGAGTTCATTGAGTACATTCATATTAGCTTGCCAACAAAATTAAAAGGTCAGTTCAACCAGTATTGCATCGTTGGGGTTGGGAAGAAAATACAGGCAATGTTGGCTTATATATGGCTTGGGGAATGTTGTCAGACTACTTTTGTGTAGGAATCCCTAGGTGGAATACTGATATGTTGGTCGGTGAAATCCGAAAGGCAGCGTTGTAGTTGTAATGTAAATTGTAATGCAAGAGCACTCCTCTTGAACCCTAAAGTTAGCATTTTATTGTATGAGTAAACCATCAGATTAGTGTTAGATTATAGAACTTGAAGATATCTTGGTCTGTTAGGCAGTTGAAGGTAAATACATGTAGTGAAGATGCTGTTTATGTTTCAGATGGATGACTTATTTACGCTAGAATGAAAAGAAAACTGGGAAAGCAATCACAGCTTCCTCATCTACTTAAAATACATCGTTACTACTTGGTTACTACACGCATATCTTCTCCTCATGTACATTTCCACCCGAGTTACTCATTCTTATATATTAATCATGTAAATATGTAATTTATGCATATACTTTTAGATATCATGCATAGATGAGCTCTGCTTGTCGGATCGGAAATTACCACACCACATTTATCTTTCAAATTTACAAGATAAATCCGGCTTACTAAACTATATCAATCTGCTACTGCGTTTGGTTGCTGTTGCGGTTGTTGCTGCTGCCACAAACAGATAAGAATAAGCAAGAGTGTTCCATTAGATCTTGCAGGTTATATAAGCAGTGTATTTTATTGAGTGGTCCTCTTCTGCTAACATTATCTCACTAATTTTTCTTCCAACTATCTATCCATATAATCTCTGCACTCACTGTTTCATCATTATAAGATTCTCATGTAAACAATCTTCTCTCTGGTAGCAATTTCGCACAGCTTCTTTAAATCCTCATGTTCGTGTGCCAGAACGAGTGCCCAGCAATAGTTGCCTTCAAAAATGTTATATTTTATATTACTCATTTAAGTAGAAGCATATAAGTATGTATGTAGCCTCCTCGAATGTATTCTAATTGCGTATCCAGAAAATCCATGCAGCAGCATCAGTTATAACTTAACTGATATGGCATACCTTGCTCTTGTTAGTGCAGAAAAACGAAATTCTTGATTCTACGCATGGTATCAGATATAGTTAGTAGGAGAGCTCGCCAACTCTGTCAGGAAAAATGTGAAGGACAGTCGTGGTGATGGTGGTGAGTGAAGCTAGTGAAGCACTATGAATTTCACCGTAAGGCATTTCTTGCTGGTAGCGTTTTCATGTAGAATGGAATCAGCATTATGTAGCATGGTAAAATATACGAGTAATACATGTATGAGTGACTACTTTACATACGACGTATATATTTGAATTTTATATTCACATATAAACTTTTAGACCATATAAAATTTGCAATGCCATACATAATGGAAATGAGAGTCGTAAAGAAACATGCAACGAAATGGATAACATCTTCCAACGCTCAAAGACACGATAAGCCTTTTCCTGACACATATTACCAACTGATCGTGTTGATACCTATTTTACATTTTACTGCGTATTTGCTAAATTTATGGAGTTTTTGCAAAGAAACTTGAAAGGTATATATGTATGAATACATACATACATAATAAGTGCATACTCTCAGATATAAAACATTTTGCGTACCTATTTTTATTATATAAAAAAACTGCCCAATTATCTGAGCATTAGCCAAAATTGACTAAGCGTTGTCTTATTTCTTTTGCCATCCAATGAAATTACTTAAGGTCGGATGAATAGCTAGGTTTTTTTGTATACAGAAGAATGCCATCATTCCACACTCCAGTGCAATATATATTTTATTGTTCAAATGGAATCGACATTCACTAGCATTGAAATTGGATGTAGCATAATATTTTTATGCTAAGTCATAGTGAAGGTTAAAATCCATCCACCTCTATATTTCATATTTAGATTTCTATACTGTCACTAGTAATAGTAATAAAAAGTGCATCACATAAAAATTATTCTGGATTCAGCACACACATTACAAAAAATATACATTTGTATGTGTAGTACCTCCACGTTTTTTCGTTTGAAGATAAAAGATGATGATATGACAGCAAATTTCTAGGACATTGCTCACAATAATAGTGAGCAGTCACTGTAGCGTTTCCTTGTTAGTTGTTTTACTCAACTGGATATGTGCTATATTAAACTTTGAGTGAGTGAGCCTTCTTTCTTTTGTCCATCTTCATTGGAATCCATTATAAGAAAGCTTGTCACAGCGGAAAAAGGGAGTTGTTACAATACAATCTTCCTTTTCACGTGTGAGCTCCACGTGCACGAAGTAAGGCGGCTTCATGAAAGCGCTCTGTAATATTCTGTGTGAGTATATAGGCACTATATAGGCACAATGTAGGTAGGTACTTTCTTTAAGCTTCTATGCAATATTGTAAATACTGACAACAGATATATTTCTAGAAGTTTATCAAATTGAATTTATACAAATTGATAACGTAACTTTCCGTTAACATCTGTTGTGTACACTGTACTCATATACCTTTCCATTATCCATACCTAAAGTAAATACAAACTTTTTGCTAACTACAAACTAGCAACTTCCTGCCTTTACTCCAATTTCCATTATTTATACACAAAAACAGTATGGAAATANCAGTATGGAAATAAAGCTGGTTCCGAATATTAATTAAGAATTCTGGGAAAGCATTTCGAAATCCAAATGCGTATCTGGGTTAACGCTTTGAAAACTGGCCTTCAAAAGTCATCTCATGTGTCATTGTTCGATCCATCACCATTATTTTGGTGAGTTGGTGTTGAGCAATCAGTTGCAGATGTGATATAGGAGCTTTCATCTGTAATCGATTCGAGTTTATGAGCTAAGGCAGGTTTTTGCAAAATGCGAATGCACGAATGCGTTTCCGAACGTGGTGCGAATAACCTTACAAAGCCTTTTACCGAGCACAACGCTGGTGCTGAAAGTTGAAAGGATCGGTGAAAGTCAGCTAGAGTAGGGAAGATGCATGTAACAGGCTGTTTGAAGGACACGGGAAAGTACATTGCAACAAACATATGTATTGTATATTGCTTTCTAACGAAAAAAACCATTACATAGAAGTATCATTATGTATAACAGAATATATCCTCATACTTTTACTACGTCCATACTTAAGGTTTAAGATTCCCTGTGTCATGTGTATTGTACATTTTATATGAAGCATGAAACTTGATTGTGAGTGAGTCAGTTAGTGTGGCTTGAGTGGCATCCACTACGAAACGGAAGTCCTGCGGAAGAAGCAACACATACAAAAGGAAATTACTAATACAATAAATTTATGAAAATCTCCGGCTCATTTGTTGTTTTTTCCACAAACAACAAACACCATGTGGAACAAGCAACACAAAAGTAGCAACAGGAGCCGGCAATCATATTAGTTGTAAACACACCCACAAAGTAAATTCTTGGAACCGCTAGAGCTGGTCGGAAGGGCAATATAAACTTAACTAATCTCCAGCATGATATGAACTGTTGAGCCTCGACATACAAAATAGGCATATGATGATGTGATGATATGAATTGTAATTTCCATGTGAAAAGGCGGTATTCGGTAGAAAATGTGGAGAAGTTAAATGAATACATAATCAAATGGGTTTTGAGTCCAGAGGAATGACGAAAAGAAATTTCAACAGAGCATTTTGGCATAGTCAAGTTTTTCTGGAGTGTCAACTTCATGACAAGGACATGAATTTTATGTTTTCCTGTACCTATATGCATTCCAATTGCATGCATGCATAGTATACTTTGTTATACATGTGTTTTTACATTAATCTTATAATCATGCTTACAAGATAGGTTGTATTATAAAAGGTGAAGATATTCCCGAGAAGTTAGAAGGCAAACGAAAAGTTGATGTTGGAAATGGAAAGTTACAAGGTATACCTTACACAGCTTAGCCTTCAACTCATCACATCTCATCATCTCCCAATCCAATGCATATAATATACACATCATCAACCAACACCAGTAGGTACGACATAAGAAAGGATACAAACAAAGCAATTTATTAAGCAAAAGCAGACAGCATGATCTATACATTGCAGATTGATCCTGAATCGATACAATAATAATACCTATTGGGTATAGGTTGGTAGTGTGATGTAATCATATCACATCAAACCTTATTATTATTATCCATGCATTTCTTTTTACATGCAGATTTTATTTGATCCTGCCTCTGATTTCTGAGACAAGGCATGAAGGTCGCCTGCATGACGCCGAAGAAAATAGACCAATTTGCATGTATTTGCAAAGTAGGTGAGCCGTTTACAGAAAGATGCAATGGTAGTTCGGTAAAACTGACATAACTCAACCAGCAAATATCCAGATCGAATCGCTTACTATTCTGTTTACATATGGAGAAATGCAATACATATATTAAAAATGCAGATGAATATAATAACATTTCAATAACCAAAGATAAAATATCAAGCGATGCTATTAATAGACTAAAATAATCCATCGAACCCATTCTGTACATAAAAAATTACAGTCATTAATGGCATGTGTGCTCAGCTCATTCAGCGTCACAACTCGTTCTAAATCAGCAAGCCTTTCAGCTGGAGCGTGTTGCGTGTGTGTGTCGTATCGTATCTGTGATGTTGGATGTGGGTGCTGAAACTGTTTTAGCTCCGTTTTGTACACACTTCATTTTATTATATCTGTCTGTATGTTATGTATATTATGATTTACCTATATCCACCCATCCGTATTATTATCTGAAAATCATCTGTCTTGCATTGCACTTGAGAGGTTACAGAAAGTCATCATCAAATACTCAAGTAGATATATCATAATATAATACAAGCTTGTCATCGCATCACACACATTAACATCGCATCACATATCACGGTGCCGTGTGCATATGCGTCCCCTCACTCAAACTTATTCCCTCCCTCCTACATCTCTGCTGCGAGGACCTTTAATCGTGTTTGGGGGACAACTCCTCCTACTTTCAATCAGACAACGAACTGTTGATCCTCATTACAATGTTGAATGTGAGGCTGCACACGGATAATAAAATCTAAACTGGTGAAAATCGTGTCGAAAGAGAGAGAGAGATGTGAGGTGGTATTTCATGGATACGTTCTTATAACGGTGGTGGTAATACTTTACCATTTAGTTCGTGATATACCTACTTACTTGCTCTGGATAGAGTGTGCGTGGTTGTGGCTGTTGTAACAAAATCTTTGGCTAAAAGAACAGGAGTGGTTTCGTTATTGGTATCATTACCACGGGTAATAAGAAGTAATCTACAACGAAATGTGTTATGTGTATTATTAACTTGCTAGCTGCTTGCACATATATATAGACTAAACATTATCATCAATTCCATGTTAAACTCATAGGCTCAAATGCAGGTCACCCCTATGATGTGATGATTTATGCTGCGATATTTCAAGAGGAAACTAATCTGCGTATCATCATCTTCACTTCACTTTTCTGTCGTTAACTTATCCTCTTTTATTAATAAATTTAGTCGGGGGGATCTGTGGTGTGGATAAATTGCTTGTCTATATTTTCCCCAATGCTGTTCAGTCATGAAATGTGAAGAATACCATCAACTATATAGATTGATTGTGAACAACGTGTAAACGTACTTAGTACAATATATACAAAAAGTTTTTCAAATCATAGCATGTTCAAATATGCATATGGCGAGTAAAAAGCGGTTCACACCGGTTGTCATTTGGAGTTTCATGTTGTACCATATTTTTTCTTTCTCCGGGTTCTTCCATGCTTTTTCGTGGTGCATTACGTGTTCTCCTTCTCTTCCTTTCATACTCTCTCGAGTTGTGTTGCAATTTTGTAAATTAGAACCTCCGAGTGTAAGCAATACACCTTACATTGGCATATGGTATGAGCTAGAGCTAACATTTAGGCAAGGTTAGAGAGGTATCATGCTGCTGCCAGCTTCGTAAACAAACATGATTTCTCATGCACAGAGCGTATTATTGAGATGCGAGAAAAACCGATATCTCTATAGTACATATATGTATACATAATATACATCATTGAGCAACCTAAAATATTTTCTCTTCACAAGTACAAGGATGGTAATGTTTACACTACACAAACTTACCCTTGTCTCGAAAGAAGGAGAGACAGAATAATATGTATATCAATATGTTGTAATAAAAAATAATTGTATATTGAAAGAACCGAATATGAGCTGCTGCTATACAGGGAGATGCAACATTTTTGCATGCATTTCAGCTATCATCATTTTATCATTCCCAACAACTCTTTTCCTTGCTTAGGAACATAACAGCAGCATCGATAGTCGCAAGTCGCAATATCATATAACAACATTCGACGCTAAATAATACTGAAATAATACAACCAATATAATGTTACGAGAGCTGGCAACTAGCACCACCACACCGCAGCGCTCACAACGCTTACATAATAATAACTTCAAGTGACGCTGTTAAAGGAGAGTCAAGAATGCTACTTTTTTGTATGATACTTTTTTTTTCATGCGAGCGAATTCCGACATTGTATACAAACAGAAATTACGTACGAACTGGGAGTATGAGAAGTAGTCAGGTTTGTGTGCATGCATCATGCTCCACGTTGCAAAAATACGTTATTTTACTTGCTTAGATACGCTTCACAATATCGTGTACGTGTGTAATTTTCTGCAGAGGTATGCATCCACTATATCCACGTTGTTCTCTCCTTATTCTATTCACAGTTTTCACACACACACACGAAGTCTTCCCTACAATCCAACCAGCTTAAGCGGCTTGCAGAAAAGAGTTGTCGAGGAGCAAGCTGCTAAAAGCTCAGCTTGATAATATGCTAACATAGCCTTGCATTAGTTAGGGATATGCGATATGCTGCGCTGAGAAAAAAAATGTTTCTGGCTATATTATATGGTAAATGGCAATGGTGAACAAAAATGAGTGAATCGCTAGCTAGCAAAAGTAGTCAGCTCGTTGGCTTTGAGCACTTCAGTACTTGATTTTTGCTGTTTTGGTTTGCATTTCTTACACATGGATTAAGAAAGATTGAGAAACAGGCCCGAAACGAAGAGCAAGAAAAGTGTAAGACAATGCAAAAAGGCAAAGTACACAACAGAAATACCAACAACGTTGCAGCAGCGAACGTTGGACTACATTAAAGATAACTTTTTTTGCATGTGATGATGGTGGCGCGGTGGTGTGCTACAATAGGAGTGTAGTATTAGGTGCATTCTTGTAATGCATTATTTCGGTCACATCGACACACACACACACGGATAGTGGCTAAATGTGCTCACCAAAGTAATTCAGATTCAATTCAGCGCAGCGTACGTATGTCGAACTCATAGTTTAGTGCAGATTATTATTACTGACAACTCTTTTGGACTACTTCTGGGTTGCTCTGACTCTACTTGGCTGGAGTCAAGGAGCACTACCTATATGTACCATTACCACTGCTAACTCGTTCAGTATGAACTCCTCTCCTTCAGAGTATATATATATACATATAAACTCACACACTTTTACAACTTTTATCATCATTTATATCCAACATTACTATCAAAAGGCAGAAAGGAGCAGCAGCAATAGCAAAAGCAGCTTTGTAACTTGCTGAGACTGAACTAACTTGAAGAGAACATTAAATGCAATTTTACCATTTTGCTCCTGCTACTATATATTCTACTACCACCAATACCACCACACACCGCATTACTAGTGCTGCTGTGTATTGCTACTGACTCCTACCAAACTCCAACCAACTACTTATTCTTGCTGCGTAGTTGTACTTGGTGTCCTTTTCGGCACTCAAATCTACTTTTAAGCTCACTCACTCATAGGCAGCTCCTCTGGAAACAAGAGCTTTGCTATATAGTTAGCAAGCAAGAAAAAGCGTTTTGGTTGCTTCATATTTTATATAGGCATTTCCTTCTCAATTCACTTTTACAATACAACTCACAACTTACGGAACAGTGAAAGGGTTTAAAGATATAATGAAATTTTGATATATGTATATACATTAGCATGCATACGCTGCTGGTTGATGTGTGGAATACGCTACGAATCTGCTATGTTATGTATATGAGGAGCGAAATGCCAGAGTAGCATCGCATCGTGATGTTGAGTGAGTCGTGAGGTAATAGCGATAGTAGTGGGCTAAACCAAGTCAGTGCGAAACTGGTACTGGTAAGCTGAACACCAGGTCGTTCATTTAGGAAATGTGAGCGTGGAAGAAAAGAGCATGATTTCATTTGAGCTCCTCTGTTTCACTTCTTTGTGCTCCAGCCAATCTAACTAAACTAAAGAATATAAAAAAAGCGAAAAGAAGAATACAGTAAAACAAAACCATACATAATAGTAGTGAGTGAGGATCGCAAGGAGAAAACCCGTGGACACTTGTTGCAAATTTTTGTCAATGTTTCATTCAGACTTTCCACTTCGAGTCTTAGTTTTACGGCTTCTCTGAGCAAAACTTGATCACACAGAGGTACTCTACTCAGTGAGGCATTCACAAGTCTCCTTGTTACTCAAGAGTGAAGAGCTTCATACATTTCATGGTTTCATTTGCAGTGTTTAGTTTGCCACAATATAGTAATATCGCATTGTACCGTGAATCGAGTGAAGAGCTGCTGATGCTGTATCTCATGTGTGCCCCGTGTGGCATGATAGTGTTATAAAATTTCTATATGTACTTTTACAACTTTTTTTTGGAGCGTCCTTCATGGAAACAACTATTAGAACGACACAAATTCAACACAGTGAGTGCCGTATATATTTAGTTTTTGTTCCAGTTCCATTAGCAGTGTGTGATCGTCATCTTCTCTTTTAAACTTTATCTCTCTGGGGGTGTCTCTCCTTCGCAATCATTGTCCAGTTTCATCTAGATACTCTGATTGAATTTTTGGGATTTATATCTACTACACTCTCTTGTTCAAATAATACATTTACTTATAATCACGGTATATCAGAAAAACTCATACTGTTCCAATTTAGTATTAAAGGAAACGCTGCTAAAATTTATCACAAAACGGATATTTTCCTCTACTTCTGGATAATCGAGCCCTGAACTCTCGTGTGACCTTCTGAGGTAATTTAATTAACATTAATTACTTATGCATGTTTTTGCTGGAATGCTCACTCCTCCTCAAAACTTGACAAAGTCTCTGTCGAACGCACTACCACTAGGGAAAAGTCACAAGATATTATTTACAATAGCGCTAAACTTTTTTGCATTGTACAAGTTGGCAATACCTACAATGGTAGGAAGTAGATCGCAAAATGCCATTCAATGAAGCAGAATCACATTTTTTGCTAATGAGGTCGTTTAAAATGCTTATTGTATTTTGGTACATAATGTTACTATTACCCCTCCTCCTCCTCCATTGAAGCCATCGTGCTATTATCCTATATATACTCTCGTCTCTAGTGCATGTGGGTTGCAATACGTACCGTATAACCTGAGATTGGAGTATAATTACTAAATTAGCAATTCTCAGCGTGGAATGAATGAGTACTAGTGTCGTAGTATAGCGGGGGAAACATTAAGAAAGAATTACGACAAAGGTTGCTTATAGATTTGCTTGTATAATTTTCAATTGTTCTCAAATCCTACTACAACTTGCCGCATTACATGCCATGCATAATCAAATTAATCAAAGGAGAAATTTCAGTTGACGTGAGCATGCAAATGTACTTATATGTATGTATATCTCACTACTCTTGACTCTTCTATGAATGAACTATAAAAACCTAATCGTACTTCCATACACAATCATATTAGTAACATAACATATAAAAGAAACAACACCATCAATAGATTATTATGTCAACGACGATCAGAAACGCGAACAAGTATGATAGGAAGGAATTCAATTTCAATATCATAAGAATTGCATGAACACATGCAAAAATAGGTAATATGAAAAAGAAGCTATAATACCTACAAATGCACAATATGGGTGATACAGCAAAACACAAAACAATGCATATACCTACTTGCCTGCTTACCTCTTTTTTT
>JAANSM010003929.1:0-12083 GCA_036850725.1 Orchesella villosa | reverse complement strand
ACGTGCACTGTTAACACTAGACTGACTATGTCGATTTTATTTTGTTTCCATATATAAAATCCTACGGACTCATTCCCTTTTATCGAACATGTACTTGTTCAAGGAACAAGGTCCACAGGATTGATTTTGCATGGCATATATAGAAATATAACATTTTTATACGAGTCCAATGGTGTAGCCATATTCTTCCTCTCTATATCTGTGTATTACATACAGTGTAAACCAAATAGAAATTTTATATGAACTGACGATGGAAAAACCGCATTTGACATAAGCCATATGATCAGATAGGGCTAACCACATTTGTTTGACATTTGTCTTTGCCATTTCCTTTTTCAGGATAACAACAGGATCATAAGCGGAACTTACAGTATCTGGGTAGCATAATTTTATATCTCTACAATTGCACTACAGGTTGGCTTACACGCAGTATACTTATAGTAGCAAAATTACATAGTAGCAAGTAGGGAGAAACAAAGAGTAAACGAACCGAAATTGTAAAAACAAAAGTGATTGCATAGGGATAATGAAAACAGTAGAAACGAAATCGACGCTTAACAATTTGTTAATGGCTAAAGAAAAAATAATACAACTTTTGAAGAAAGGAATCCCAGCACTGCAGGGATAATCAAACGTTATGTTGTTTTTGCAACTTTCTCTCAAAAACAAATTGAGCGTAGTCAGCTCGTGCACTTTTCATGCAGCAAAAATTTGTTTCAGGTGACGATTTCAAAATAGTAACTAGCATATATATACCTTCCGATAAGGATAAAAGATTATCGCGTCTCAATTTTAGAAGTGCACTTCATTTTGGCTTAATTCAGTAGAAGTTGAACTTGTTGAGAAATTCATGTCCTAAACCCATGACAACTATTATCGTTATTTGTATACATGTACTATAAGTTTTGTCCGAGTCAAGATTTTCAGTGCATAACCTTGTAACAAAGAGAAAGTGAAAGTTTAGCCAGACTTGACGAGCAAATAGAAAATATGAGGGCCGCTTTCTCCAGTTTTGCATTATAGAGACTCCCGTTCGAATTAAATTTCTACCAAACATATAAACAAGTATGTCACATTGAGCATGACTTTTAAAGAAAGTTTAGAAACTGCGAGCACTAATTTGGCTTCTTCTACCGATGCTAACAAAAACCAAAGCACGTGAATCTATTTCTGTATAAATTGCATGCGCGCAGTTATAACACTACGGTATACCATACACCCACGCAACTTTAAATTTTCCAATATTTGTCCGTCCGGCTTTGAAATATCTAACAAGCTGAAATAGAGTATTGGAATTATGTTTTTCTGAAATTTCATGCGGATCCAGAAAGCATTTTGATTATTGGCGAAAACCTCGGATGAAATTTAAAAGTGGCGTCAAGTATTCTCCCTTACTGAACCACTGTTTTGCTATAGCATACAATCGGTGAAGGCTATTCTGAATTTAATCCTCCATCCCTAACAAGCTTAGTTGCATAAATAAATAATCCAGTAAACCAGAGCTATTCCACAAATGCCGTTTGAATAGCACCAATTCTAAAACAACCTAAGGCACCTCCGCCACTCTCTATCACTCATCTATCATGTTTATTACTGATGTTTATTTCCGACTTTCATTATTGTCTTCCAACAACGCCTTTTAATTGCTGCATATAAATTAAACTTAACAAGGAAATGAAAAGGAAGCGATTAAAATGTGTTTAGTTGGAGACTTGGGAATGATGTTCGTGTTTTTTGGCGACGCCAGCCTGTACGAATGCCTTCTTTCTCTATGCACTATATACGTAGACAAGCTTCAAAACAAGGGAAGACATGATGCATTTTTGAACGAGCCTTTTCTGTAATTTAAATGAGTGTCTGTGTCCCAATGCAAGTTCCATTAGCACTCTGATGTTTGGCATGCTACTTTTTTATAGCTTTTTGGTGTGAGGGAAAGGAAATTATTGTGAAGAAAGTATGGCCTCTTAACACAAAAACAGCATAAATTTACCATTTTTCAGGGAGATAATACCATAAATATTCTCTTTCTCCACTCGTTTGTCTTTATTCCATTTTTTAAAAAGCTTAAAAAATTCTAACGTTTTGTTATTTCATAATATAACTTACATAATATTCCAGCTTTCTTCATCCTTTTTAAATACTGCACGATACACATCGACGTGTGAGTCTCGCATCAACGGAATAAAGGCAAAGTTAAAGAGTTTCTTTTGTTTGTGGAATGACCTCGTAGTAGTGGTGATAAGAAAGAAAAACTGAATGTGCTTTTCCTCCTTTTTTTTAAACAGCATTAACTGTCTAAGCAATCCCAAGATAAACAAAGACTAAAAGGTCGAGCTCAAATTTAACTGTGTGATAGTTAGAGTATAAATGCAAGCTATCTATC
The DNA here is from genome assembly GCA_036850725.1 of Orchesella villosa. Lineage (NCBI taxonomy): Eukaryota > Metazoa > Arthropoda > Collembola > Entomobryomorpha > Orchesellidae > Orchesella > Orchesella villosa. The sequence continues at coordinate 9,700 of JAANSM010003929.1, read as the reverse complement.
TGCATTAAATAGCATAAAATGTGTAAGTGTAGCGATGTAGTTGCTCTGCTATTTTATTATGGTTGCAAGGAGCAAAATACGAAGGCATAATAATTATATATATGAATAAATATTCTTGCATACTGAATGTGCCCAGTCTACCCAAGCAAAAAAACACAAAGGCAAACTCAAGGGCTTTCCCATTTCCTCTATCTTCTTCTCTCTTTTTTTTCTCTCCAAGTTCCCGTTTGTTGCTTTTTTATGTTCGTTTGCTTGTACATTCCTCCTCATTCCGATCCAACTAAGTATTACCTTTTTGATAAAAGCATCCCTAAAAAATATAATAGGAAGGCATGTACATTCATAAGATATACGTGTGTATCCGATACATGCGCGCATATTATCCACCTTCCATTGTTAGCTAACTACATTAAATGTTGAGTACAGAAGAAGAAAAGGATAAAGGAATGAGCGAGACAGAGATCACGGTTGGTTAGGCTGACACGGCCAACTTATTGTTTTGTTACTGTCAGCACGATTTACTTGCCACTTCCATTGCATTCCGTCGTTTGCCTTTGCTTTCCTATGCTCCTCCACCATTCTTTTCTGATGAATGAATGTGCTACTAAAGATTTGGATTTAGCTCTCCTCTTGTTTCTCTCCCAACTAGTTTCGTAGCATGTGGAAGCTGTCAGTCGTTGTAGTGGCAGGGGAACCGACACTAATGGCTTCGAATACATGCCTAGATAGTCAAGGCACAACTACTTCTAATAGCGAGAATTAGTTATTGTTATTCGCCTATGGAATCCATGTCATTTTTTTTAAACAGTCACCCGAGTCAGTGTAGGTCTTAGTTTTGGGCGCTGTAACATTGTAACATATCACTTGGAAAGAAAGAAAGACATTTTTTGTCAGGACCCAAAAGATTTCATCTTCTTTTTCATTTTTATTGGTTGAAGTAAATGATTGCTTTTCGTAATGTTTCCATTTTACCAGCTTTGGCATTAATGTCTTCCCCCATTTAGCACTAATTGGATGTGTTGACCGGAGCATTGTTTTCCCCGTCACTTTCTTTTGCTCAGTCAAGACAGATGAATTGGTACCAAGTTGAACTTTCTGTTATCAAGCTTTGAAGTGATGTAATATGTAACTGTGGCATATTAGCGTGAAAATCGTTTATACTAAAAAGTTATCTATTTACTTTGTAATGATGCTGTGATTGCAAAATCTCGTCGAAAGGAATGATTTATGTGTTATACACTTTATATGAAGATTCATGGATAAAATAATCATATATATTATAATAATGTATATGATGCATGAAATTAATTCATAGTCTCAAGCTTGTGGTTTCATCCGTTACGAATGTTTCATGGGCGTCGAGTAGTGAGGAGGGTTTGTTATTATAGTAATTCCCTAGCGGGTATAATGTGTCACAAATTCCGGAAGCTCTCCTTTGAAAGTCAGACAGCAGTAGAACTTGCTCGGTTGGCCTCTGCTCCACATCATCATTCTCTCGCGGTATCACTGAAGTCATTATCGCTGCACCGTCAAAATCATCACTGGTCGTCATAATGAGTTATGCACAAAGTTGGCATGGATTTTGTTCTTGCTACCTTCTTCTATTAACTTCTATAAACGAAAAAGCTTTACGGGTATATCAAAGGAGTCTGTCTGTCTTTTGATTTGGCAGAAGAAGAAAAATGTTTTGCAAATTTGCTCAGAGCCATGAATTTTATTTAATCAGTTTGCAATAGGTGGGATAATCGTACTATCAAAATCAAAAGGTTTACTTACGCTCTTGGTTTCAAATTTTTGCATGCATTACACAATCTGCGCTACTGAGAATAGGACGATGAAATATTATGTGCTTTATGAACCAACACAATTCGTTATAAATGTTTTAAACTTGGGAGTAATAAACTGAAGATCAAGTATCTAAGCCAAATTTGCTAGCGTATGCTTTCATATTTTGATCTCGGAGGAGGTTCACCATGTCTCATTAGTCACTGGAGAAACCATAACTAATAAACTAAGAAAAGCAAGTAAGACTTAAATCAAGGCAGTTGAATTCCCACATCGCACATTTTCCAGCTGCCCTTGTTCTTCCAAAACTACGTTATCGGCTGAAGTACAGACACGCTCTTCGTCTCTGACCTGCTCCTAGAGCCAAACCACATTTACCACCTAATACCACAATACAGCACTGGGTATTAATATATACCGCACAGCTGGTCTGGCTGACAATCGTTATAGTATAAAATATGCATATTATTCTGTGAAATTTATTTAGAACGATAAAATCTGTAGTCCAAACGCACCATGGTATAAAAGTGGGGCAACGTGAGCATGCATTTCAGAACGACTTAATTTTAAGTGAATATAATTCTTGCTGGCGAATCGCTGAAAAATTTGCTATAGTTGTTATTTATTACTGATTTGCAGATGTAATTTATTTGAATACTCTATAAATATGTCTTTTTTCTTTTCAGGGCTTTCGGTCGTGTAATTTGCGTATGCTGCTCCCGTCGAATCCGACGACCTCCATATCGTACAGGTGGTTTTCGTCCGAGATTAGCAAGATTTACTCAGGTAACTATTGCAGCAGTGTGTCTGCCTGAAATCACTATACCCCTAAAAAATTCTTTGTAGATTAAGTACAAAGGTGCCAATTGACATATTAAGACAGGCAACGTCCATGCTGATATCTTATTGTACAGAGACAAGGTTTCAATTCATCTGAAAATGCGTGGTTACAATCGACATCTAAAACAAACCCTCTCGTAGTCAGTATTGCCAGCATTAATAAACACAGAACACACATGGTCCAATATAATTGAAATCTTAATATTATTTCTGTATTACCCCTTGTCCATGTTGTCGAAAATATTTATCTGGGGTTGTGCTACCTTTCCCTGTTCTTTTGTGCTTAAGTCTAACACGGTTTGCCCACCAAACATATATAACAGAAGCAATAAAATATCCCATTGAGCTTAACCAAACTCCATTATATAGGCTATTCCATTACATTCACTGATAATTTGTTTCCTACCAATGTTTCTAGGAAATGAAATTACGCACCTTGTCCAAACACCAAACAGTGGCTGTAATCGTTATCCCACTGTATGCAGTTTAGAAATTGTGTGAATAAAAAAAGGGATTGATCATATCGCAGCGTTTGTAGAACCTTGTTTTCTCGCAATTTTCATAATAAAACTAGGAACATTAGGGGAGAAAGTGTGAACTGTGTTTACTCATAGTAATAGCAATAGCCACAACCTGAATAGGCTAGACATAACATATCTAGATGTTTGTGTGCTTGCTCCCTATACGTTTAAAGTGTGAGTTACAAGAAGATATAGGATGCTATCATGCCTCATGTCCGTCTGTCTGCACCTTTCACTCTACTTAGGTTATAATAACTATACGAAGGGATAGAAGCTACTGTTACATGAAATAGAAAAGTTTCTTTATATACATTTACGGTAAGGATAAATTTAAAAGATTTTTTTTCGAATGCATACAAACAAAAAGACTTATTGATTCAGATATCTGATATGCAGTGAAAAGATTTTTCTCATGTAAGGAAAACACTAGCTGCTCTAATACTTTTTTGTCATGCATTGCCTTCAGCAAAAGGATAGCACAGCACAAGGGAAATTACTTAGACTCCCATGAAAATGGTTGTAGAAGGAAGAGCAAAATCTATTTTATATTCTTACCGACCATAAAAATCCACGTTTTAGTAGTTGTTTCCCGACTGCTTTTTCTGTTCAATGTGAAAGAGTTCTAGCTGTATGCAACAAACTCCTGCGGCTCAACTGTATCCTACAGCTACAGCTACATACAAAATAAAATATTGGCACGCCGTAATGACTGAAATGAGGAGTAAACCTCTATATCTTTTGTGTTTTCCGCCTTTTCACAAATAATTCAAGTCAAAACGATCTCAAGATTTGGTCATCGTGAAGAGAAGCAGAATTGATGTTAAAAGTTGAAATGCAACTGTGCTACCACACATTCCACTGACCATTTATGTTCATTTCAGAATGGCAAAATGAAAGGAAAGTAGTGTAAGGTTCCAGCCCAGAGTGCAGAGAGAAAAAAAATGGGCGGTGAAATTTACAGTCATTGTGATTGTGATATTGTAAATGTTATACATGCCTTTGGTTCATGCTACAAGTCGATTTCTCCCCTTAGAAGTTTGGATTTATAGTGCGGTATATCAACTATAAAGTTGGTTCCACTTTTTAAATCTCCCCAGCTTCAAATTCCACCACTGTGATTACATGCTCTTTTATTGCAGTGGGTGGAGTAGCCAGAAGCTCTGTATAGAAAACAAGCAACTCTACTTCACAATTATTAGTTGATGTGGGTATAGTGGGTGGTGATGTGGATGGAACACCATCATTAACATTGCCACAAAATGAGAAACGTGTAAGGACCACATTGAGAATATACCCGGTCATTTTGTAATACATGGTGAAAGTGATACAAGTACTACTAAAGGGTCTACTAAAAGTCAAAATACTCGTACGCACGGAAACCCCTCTGTATTTGGATGATGTATTAGATAGGTTACCTTATGAACTGGTATATCTTCGTCTGTCCGTCCAACTTTAGATCCTTGTTAAAATATATATTATGTACACACAATTATTCATAGGCAACGCAATCATTCACCAAATGCTCGAAATTATTGATTATGAAATTTAGTAAACATTGGCATTGGCTAGCTACGAGACGCATCTAAATAGGAGCCCCTACTGCTCTTTTATAACAGCGAGCTTTGTTATCCGTATCTTCCGTTTTCTTCATGCCGCAGTGATTAGTTATAGTGCTATATTAGGAGGATTACTCATCTTCCAAAACTTTGTTTGCTAGGGCGGGCATCTAAAATCTGTAGAAAAAAACTCCATGCTCGAGTTCACTGGATTTCTAGTTGGTTGGAATTTGGAATGTTAGTAAAGCCTGAGTTTGTCTAATAAGCACACGTGTGTGAAAAGGGAGTCTGCTACATAAAATGTCTTTAACAATGAACTCACTCCTTCTCTCAATTATGAGGAAAGTTTAGATAATATTCATTTCATCTTTTATACACATACTTTGTAAAGTATCATCCATCACGAGTGTTAAGAGGCTCCTTTCGACATGCTCATTCCCAACCATTTTACCTTCACTTCCATAAATTTTCCAAAATCCTTATAACCACTTAAAGATACTACCTTTTTTTTATTCTATTGAGATTTTTTTTCGGACAACTAAGAGCATTAGCCAGTCTTCAGTTTTCCCACACATGTTATCTATTTATGTGTGTATTTTATCTAGAGTAGTAATTGTGCAGCGGGTATTGCACTATGAAAAAGTTAGTCTTTATAACCACCGCTGCTCTTTTTCATAGCGGTTGTATGGTGCAAAAAAAGTGTGCGTAGGTATACAAGGTCAATTTCAACTTTTCACCTTAAACCAGATTTGCGTTGTAGAAGTGAAAGTATTAGAGTGAAAGTAGTTTTTCCAAAGAAAACAGCCCCAGCAAAAATTTTCTCAATTGTTTCCCGCAGTGTTAACGTAAAGTAAACGTCATAAAAAGTTTAGATTGTGGTAACTTCAGAATTTTTAAGGGTTGGGTAGATTTTTCCTAGAAGATGATGAAGTCGTATGTAAACACCAGAAATGAACCGTATCGTCGTCAGACCTATGATGTTTGAGGACAAAATCCCCGTTTTATCCAGAAGTTATTTTAAACTATCTATACAAGTGGTACATGAACCATAGCATTTTATGCATAGCTGAAACATCTACCTGTAAACTCAATTCTCAAACTTTGAAGGGAAATAACGTTACTTCGTATCTGTGATTACACATTGTGTGAAGTCACGTATGATGCTCATTCATAAAAGTAGTGTGCACCATGGATTAATTTTATGTGTGTATTGAGTAAGGTTTACGTTTAGGTACAAAGGTTAGCTGTCCATGGGGTTTAAACCTTTTGCATGACAAGAATTACAGTCTATTCATCACATCGAAATACCGCAACCAAGTTAACGAATTTTCTCACATTTCATCAACGTCGTGTGTTATTACTTCATTCAAGTTTTTTTCCGTTTCCCACCCCAAGTTTGAACGTCATGTTCACAAAGCTTTTTTGTGGAAAAATAACTCGTTCCTTCTTAACAGACAACTATATCAGTACTGAACTCCTCTTGAGATACAGTTCCAGCATAGCAGCTGCAAATCCACTGGAGGCAAAACCAGATCTGTACATTTTGTCGGATAGCTCATAATTCCAAACTGGCTATAGACAACCGTTTAGGGGTTTAGGTTTCTCTTGGTTTTTGTGATGGCAAAAAAGCTAAGCACTATGTAGAAACCAGGAATTATCCCTTCGAGGATTATTAAAGTTTATAAGCTGTAATGCTAATACATAACTTCTTATTGCGAGACTCGATCCGCAAGATATGTAACTTATAATCTGTGTGTATGTCGACTTAACATTTTGGAGATGGTATATCTCTCGGTGCAATCACATTTTCTTCTATCATACGCTTTAAAATGGTAGGAGGTCGTCCTACGTTCATTCAAGCCACGTAGTAATTTCATTGTAGTCAATATTCCAACGAAAATTGCAAATTTATTGTTTTGGTAAATGAGTATTTTTATTCTCATATTTTATACACATCGTAACACAGGCACCAATTCTTGTGTATGCGAAGATGTCCATAGAAATATAGGCTATGCCGAAATAGATATATGCCGTCAGAATTCATCGTTTAATCTACCATTTGATGAGAAAGTATACATATGTAACAGCTTATATATTTTGTATTCATTGGTCCCAAGGGGAAAACAAGTAAAAATGGGGGTTTGGAAGGAGTTGGCTAGAGAGAAAACGAGTACTTAAGGAGTTGAAGGAAAACAAAAAGAGCTAAGTGGAGAAGCATCAGAACAATCAGATCAGATCTTCCATTCGGCATTCTCTCCAGGTATATGTCTACATAGCGAAGTAAACCAGCATAGTAGGCAAAAAAGTTTGCCAAGTTTTATGGGGCAAATGAAGCATTGTTTTGCTTTCATTTTATCAGGATGATGGCATTCATCGGAGCAGCTTGTGCATGTTAGAATGACGTTGGTGATGATGATGATGTACGGGAATCATTTATAAGGATATCTATCTCTAGCATCCTATTTGCAGTCAACGAACTAACAGCTTTATTAATATGACCATGGTAATATACCAAAAATAGGGCAATCTTATAATGATAGTTGCGGAAGTAGAGAGGGGAGAGCTTTCGTGATAAAAAGCTGCATCAAGTACATAGCTTTATTGAAATGCGCCCTTGTGCGACTCTTTGTTTGTAGAGGAATACCATCAGTGGCACTGACATCTGATGCCACCATTTCATAAATATTAGAAAGCATTTCACTAGCCTGCTTTCATCTCGGCTGTAGATGGAGAAATATTAGAGGGAGCAACTCAGTCGTTGGAAACCAATGTAACGCAATGGTGCATGAAGTAAATAGAACTGGGAGTTTGATTTAGTGTGTCCTTTTATGACAGTTTCCGGCACTACAGTTTCAATTGGTACATAACTTGTGAAGGCTCTGCGCTGAGTCCAAATATTGAAACTATAAATTACTGGGGCTGATTCCTATGTAATTTGTAGTAAACATCGAAAAGCAATTTAATAAGCCTTGCGATGGACTCCAATTTAGATGATTTCTTTGTTACAGAAGTGATGTCTTCCATGTAGTACAGGAAGGAGATTTCAGCTTAATCAAACGGGCTTGTTTCTCCTCTTTTCCAATTGCACATCGTATTCTTTCCGTGCATTTGCAAATTATAAGTTACCTTTATTTTATACAGTCCAATTGATATGTTTGCATTGATTTTTAATTTCTGTCAAATTGCATATCATCTCGCATGCACGAATCATATGTATGGATGAATGCATGGAAAAATCTTGACAGTAGTAGAACCGTGTAATNATGCACGAATCATGGATACATGCATGGAAAAATCTTGACAGTAGTAGAACCGTGTAATTATCACAATCAAGTGCATTTTGATACTGAGGTTTTACCAATTATTTAGTAGATGCTGATTATTGATTACAGCCACTGAAATGATGTGATAGTAGCAAAATATTTTATTTTTATGAAATATGTGGTGCATGAAAATTTGCATGCTGTAATAGTAGCCTTAATCTGTAATATCCAAATTGCATGTGTGTAACACTTCGCACTGTACTTATGTATGTATATAATTTCTCAGTAGTATTTCAACCTTGTGTCAAACTTTATTCAAAAAGTAGGCCATAGTAGTTGCTCTGAGTTTTCACACAAATAACATAATAAAGCAGCCACGGTAGTAATTAAAAACACTACATATTAATCAATCAAAGCTATAATAGTATAGTAACTGTGATCGACGGATTGCATGCATCTAACACTATATATAAAGTTCATTATATAAATAATTATAATTATGGTTTCTGAATGAAAAACTATGAAATGTTTACAGCATTATATATAGTGCCAGATTTGAGTTTGTGGATTCTATCACTCTTTCGTGTGTTTGTATTTCTAAAATCGTAATATGGATCTTTATTTATTTTCAGTCAATGTCATCAACCGTAACAACGGCCATGGTAGTTACTCCAAGGAATCAAAACGTTGAATCCGCAAGCTACTCTTCCGTCTGTCAAGACTTACCAAATTGAATTTCTGCAATTCACTCTTACACAATCCAGGAAACTGAGGAGCTCCGTAACAATACATTTCACAGATTTTGCAAGGAAAATAATTTCCCGGAGTATAGCAGAAAATGAGTTGTATATAATATATATATAAAGTACTTGTACATTATTGTACTTATTAGTTGTAATCATAATTTACTTAGGTTGTTTTTTGACGTTCAAGTTGTAAAATTGTGTAAATTCATAACAATAAAATGTCCTAAATTATGGAGATTATATTTGAATGGGCTTAAGAAAACCATAAACGTCTTCGCTACATTCTTTGATCTCAATAGTCACTGATGTCTCATACTTGATCTCGTTTCCGTATCAGTCCTCCAACTAGAGGATTATAATGATTATAGTATTTTATATAGTGTAGTACCCAATTTTATGAGTTGAACTCACCATTGCAGTATCCATAATATGTGTTTTAATGAGTTACTTAGGAAAGTTTATTTGTCAAAAGTCAATGTTATGTGTTTTAACGAAATGTATTGTGAATTAAGTATTTAGTATAAATTAAAAAAAATCTTTTGGTGTTGTGACATATTTAGAGTTAGAGTAATACATATATAGTTAATATTGAATATTCTTATGCTTACTGCCGTGAATTTCATTGTTACTACGAATAGTATGAATTTTATTAGAAAATATATATATATTTCATGACTGAACGAGTTGAAATTGTAATAAGTATAACATAAAAATGCAATCATATCGTTCAAATATGCTGGCGTACTTGTGAGTCCAATGATTGAAGAGGAGAGTAATTGTGATGAATGTTAACCGTTGTACTTTCGTCGGTCAGTTGTATTAACTTAACTGTTTCATTGTCATATAAGGAAAATTGGCTTTCCTGTACGCAAACTTGATTATTGTTGCTGTTGTAACATCAATATTATGTGTGATTATAGGACTGGGGTTTAACATATATATTTTTCTTGGTGTTTAGTCTTTTATGTAGTTTAAAATAACACTATGGT
>JAANSM010003928.1:0-12089 GCA_036850725.1 Orchesella villosa | reverse complement strand
CTTCCTAACTCGGATTCATTGCTTGTCGTTGGAGACGGGTTGCTGGATTTAATGACTTTGTAATACTCCTCAGTTCCAAATGGGGGAAGCGGAGTTGGAGCTCGGACTGCTCTCCAAGGATGGCCATGATCTTTAAAATATTGACTTGGCTCAGAAGAATCTTCAGTTGGAAGATCGTATCGGACAGGAGGTCGCTTAGTTTTCCTTGAATACGATGCTTGAGGGGATGAGGACTCTGGAGTTTGGTGTTGTTCTTTTGAAGCTCCAAACAATGATGATTTAATTTTTGAAAATCGGGACGACATCGATTCTTCCCTTGACGCAGGACGTTTCCTTTGAGGTGAGGATGTGTCTGGTCTTGGTGGACGATGACTTACACCCTATAAATCAAGATATCATCTTATAAGTATTTGATTGTTTGCTTAAGAAAGCATGTGTGTACAAAACTGTTTGCAAACCTTTCTTGGTTGTTTGCTATCAGTCCCAAGAGGTTTCATTACAAGTGGCTTTTGTGATTCATCGCTTGAAGCATCACTAGAAGTTTCCTCAGGTTGGTGCTGTGCCAATATACTTCTAGAACTTTTTCTTGGGCTATCCTTTCCAGAACGATGCGGATGAGAGGTTTTAAAATCCTTTGCCCCAAAAGACTTTGATTTCATAGGATAAGATGTTGAAGTCATTGTGCTTCCAGCNGATAAGATGTTGAAGTCATTGTGCTTCCAGCAAAGGAAAAGTTTTGAGTTAATGATCCAGGTCGTCCGTTCTTTCCGGGTGTAAACGCAGCCCCACTTGTAGATGGAATATAAATAGGATCTGAGATAGCCGACGTAGAACTGACATTTCTCAAACGGCTGGTATAGTTTTGAGACTCATTAACAACTGCATATCTAGCTTCTGCCTCCTCTAACTTTCTAACTATGGACGGAGAATCTGGAAGTTCTGCAGTTACATTCAAACTTGTGCCCATGACATAAAGCACATCCGTTTCATCCTGAGCTAAGTACGCTTTCGATGATTTACGGGGCTCTGCATGGTGTTGATAAGTTTCTAGATCATGAAACCGGAAAAAAGTTATTGAAAAAAAAACAATGATTTACAAACTTTAATGTAATGATTTATATTTTGCATACCAGGCTCAGAATCGATAGGACTCAGGGTTGATGTTGACGATTCTTCGCCTTTCAGAGCGTCCTCTTTTGCTTCTTCGTTTAATAACTCTAAAGCGCCACAGATCATTTGCTCTTCCATCGTCACCTACCGAATTATGAGAAACATTAGTACGTTATCATCACGTGTGGCACGTCTGTATTGAATATTAACCAATGCCAGTTTAATAATGTCATGGCATGGTACATCAGAGATGAATTAAATGAAAGATGCATAAGTACATAGCTTAGGTTATCTACGCAGTTCCGCTTAGGCTCGAAAAGAATGAATTAGTTATCTTTATTAGTCAGGCCGAGTATAGCTGTTTGTGCTTTAAAATGATCAGTTTGATTGTACACATAGAATATAGAGTAGCTGTTAAAATATGCGAGTCATATCGGAAAAAGTATCATCAAAGCTGTGTTATAATATGCATGGATTAAGCGTTGTGTAATAACACTGATAATTCATTATTTACTGTGCAGCTTGTAGACATTTCTCATACTTTAATGGTAATAAATGCGTGTGGCTCATAGATTACAAGTCGTTACTAAATTGTATTGACACATTGGCTTGGCACATTGAAATATAGCAAAATATGTAGTATATTTAGATACATATACAGCGTTCGTAATAAAAAGAGCAAAACGTTTATTTTCTATGCGAGCATTAAATAATATAATGTGATAGTTTTAGAAGGCTGAGAAAATAAAGTCACTCTGCAATTGACTCACGACGCAGATCAGTGCTTTGTACCTGTTTCTCTAAAACGTTTGGCCGAAGTTGTGGATGTGATTTCCTAGACTCAGGATGCCCCTCTGGAATGTTCGGATTTGGAGATTTTGATGCTAAAAATAATAAAAAGTTAAAGATTACATATGATCTCCGACTTAACTACATGACAATATGTTTATTATGAGACCTATTAACTCTCTGTTTCTCATTACCTGCCCTATCAGGGGGACTGGTGGGAGACGTAACGCTGATACGCACTAAATCTTTGCCGGAAGAGTTCCTAGGAATTTTGCTACCACTTGGATTATTAGTACTAGTTGGAGTTTCCTCTGGTGGAGAAGCTGTTAAATGAATGGTGCCTCTTTCGACTTCACGTAGCGTTAAAACCGCTGATTTAAATAGCTCCCAGTCACCAAATGTCATTTGCAAAACCTAGCAAAATCCGTACAATAACATTGGTACTATTGACTATACAAGGTATTTCGTACGTATAATAGTAATATTTGATAGATTTGTACCAGTTTGAGGTCAGAAAGATCACAAGATGTAAGAACACGACCGCCAATGTTGTTTTTTCTAACATTATCTTGGTATTTTGTAACTTGGCTAGATTTGATTCCCGTTAATGTCACCAGCAATTCACACACAGCTTCCACGTTCATTGCAGATAACTTCCTGTGCTTAAATTCCTTCTGAAAAGTTTTTATAAAAGTTTATAAGTACCTGAAGGAAATGGTATTGCTGCTTAATTCGTAAACGGATAAGTTTCACATACGATAAGCGCACTGTCCACGTTTACTGCTTCCATAAGAGGCTGAGGGAACATGTTTGGAGGGTACATAGGTGTGAATGGTGACGGAGCATGCCCGTTGGATGCCCAAAAGTTGCCATTATATCCCATTCCAGGATACATAGAACCTTGAAATGCATTCATAGCTTGCTGATTTAAAGCAGTGAACCGTCCACTGTTTCTTAATCTGACTTGTTGCATATTAGCAGCTGCAAACGGCTGCTGCATGTATGGAGTGGCAGGTGGGGGCAGAGTTGCTGGAGGTGCAGCATTTGGTGGATTCATTTTGAAAATTTGTTCCACCGGTTGATATTGCTCTAAGAAATAACAGGCACACTTAATAATTTATGTAGTCAATGTAGCTTCGAAGTAAAATGCAATCACGTAGAAAGTTTTACCAGTAATATCTTTCCGAAGTTGAGGATCCAAGGATATAGTAAAAGGCAAGAAAACATACAACGTAGAAACCATCAAAGATCCTTTGTGAAGTCCTAAATACACATCAAGTTTCTTTTCATCTCGATCCAGTACCACATTTTGATCAATTTCCTTTGAAGTTGGGATGAAAGGACGAACTCTATAAAAAAATTCACAAGGATATTAAACCATGTATGGAAGCATACACTTAAAAAAAAGTTGCTTACAACGATTAATTTGTGTGTTATGTGATATTTGATCGTTCGTACTTCTCATAAACCGCCTTCAAACTTGTAGCGTCCTCCAAATCTTTTTGAAACTGTTCTTGTGAAGTCCTAAATACACATCAAGTTTCTTTTCATCTCGATCCAGTACCACATTTTGATCAATTTCCTTTGAAGTTGGGATGAAAGGACGAACTCTATAAAAAATTCACAAGGATATTAAACCATGAAGCATACACTTAAAAAAGTTACTTACAACGATTAATTTGTGTGTTATGTGATATTTGATCGTTCGTACTTCTCATAAACCGCCTTCAAACTTGTAGCGTCCTCCAAATCCTTTTGAAACTGTTCACAATAAATAATCATCCAGGATAGTCTATAGGGCCACTGCTCGGTCACGTTGACCCAAGTTGAAAGATGATACCAATTGAACTCGATAGTAAAGGATTTTAGAAGCCGTCCTAAAAATCGTATGAAAATATTTAATAAATAGAAATTCTTTCTTGTTGACAATAAACTTCATGCTTTAATGCTTTAAACGATTTTGAAAATTGTGTAATCTTACCAGTGATGTGTATAATATTCATTAATCTTCTCATTGATCTAGGGTTTACATCAGAAAAATAGTCGTCTCCCAACAGCATCTTCTTCAAGTCACTTGGCCCACCCATCATTGGCATANTTACATCAGAAAAATAGTCGTCTCCCAACAGCATCTTCTTCAAGTCACTTGGCCGACCCATCATTGGCATATTTGAGGTTACTCGGTTCAAATTAGATCCTAAACTACTAGCTATACTTTCGCTCATCTAAATGTGCAGTTTTATGTTTTAGATTAGTACACATACGGGTTACAAACGTCTATATTCATATATATTAAACAGTTTCCCATTTTCTAAACTTACTTTCAGTCCCAATTTCTTAGTCTTCTTTGATGAAGGCTTGTCGAACCGATCAAGCTGCAGCTGAAATCCAGATTCCACTGACGGCCGTCTTGTAGACAACTATACAGCAACCGCATCAATAAATATTAACCAATTTCTCGAAAGAAACCAGAAAAATAATGAATAACGTTGTTTCGTCAAGTTACCATGATTTGCGGTCCAGCGTCTTCATCAAGTAATCGACTGCTGCGTTTTATTGAATTCTCTAACATTTTTACGTGCTTGACTTTTCGAAGCGCCGCATTTTGTAAGAAAAACGGCAAATGAACTAGATTTCTCAAGTAATCATGTCCTCCAATGTTGGATTCGTTCAGAACTGGATTAATGTTCAACTCTATTCCCTGCAGATAGAATAGAAATTACTCATAACATGTTGACTCATCAATTTTTAAACATAATTCAGCAATTTTATTATAATTACTTAACTAAAAAGCATTTTACATGGGTAAATATAATTGCAGTGAAAATATTTAGTAAAATTAAAGTGAGCCATAAGTTTTATCCTACCTGCCTGTGATCCATCACCTTTAAGGATGCATGCATTCGTTTGTGCCATACAAATTAGTGATTAATAATAATTTAATGTGGTTAGAATAAGTATAAACTAAGATTTAGCAGCAACTGAAACTTAAGTGTACCTATATTGCGGATTAATGCTGCATATTACTTGTGTAAGCCATACTAACCTTCGCGATTATGTGTGGATCAACCGCAAGGAGAATTATAAATGGAGCCTTGGCATCGCTGAAAAGGATATGGACGGCATCCAAAACTTGGAGAACTTTCTCCTGTTCTCCACTGTCAAGACCATCTACAATAACTACCAGCCGACTTTGCTTTCCAGTAAAGGCATCCAAACACTTAACCTGTTGCAAATGCATTCATGAATCATAAATGAGATGTGCTTTTAACATATAAACAAAATTTCATTCGCTAAAAGTTTCTCTTTACCATATTTGTCATAAGTATTACTTCGGCTTTTAAAGCCTGAAGAAATCCTTCAGCTTTTACTGCATCTAATTTAGATACCGTTCTCTGGAGATGACGCCGATGGGAAAGCACGATAGCTTTCAGTACCTATAGAATAAAAATCGATAGTTCTGAAATATTTACAGAAAAAACAGTTCTATACTACACTACTTTTTTTAAACTCAATTCAAAAACTTACTCTGCCAATTGTGTACATGTTGGCAACCAGAAACATTCCCACCGTAAGCGCACACGTATACAAAATAATCTGAAGAGTTAATGGATTGAAAGAATATGATCTGAAAAAGTAAAAAGACATTAAACATTCATGTCCAGAAAAATTTATGACATTGACTCAGTAATATTACGTCTTTAGAAATAAATGATGACTCACTCTGCACCCATGTTTGTCAGGTACATTGCTAATACTACTATCCACACTAATGTGCATATAAAACACATTAGAAAAATCACGAAGTACGGAATGCAGCACAGCTTTCTCCACTTCCAGCCGGAAGTAGCGTTAACTGTTATAATATTATTGGAGAACAGCCAGTAAATAATGGTAAGCGATATCAATAAAAGTTGTGAATAAATTGCATAAAGTTCAACTTAATTACCTGGCCTTGGTCTGAAAGCTCTGTATAGCCTTGTACTCATTACCCCATAATCGTTTTCAATACACGTATATAATGAACCTAACATTTGGACTACGGAATTTTCACCACCAGTAGTTGTAGAGATCTTTGTTTGTTCCGTAAAGTAAAAACTGCGAAGGAAAATGAAAAGTAAGAATATACAAAAGTTCCGATAAGTGTTGGTTGCATGTTAGATAATAATTCTTCGTTAATTACTTTATTGGCTGTGCTTGAATTTGGTCAGAAGATTGAGAACCAGGAGGATGGCAGAAAATTACTTGACAAATCACCCGGAACGACTCCATCTTCCTAGCTAATGATGATGACAGCTTACTTGAAAAGGAATACTCATACCTAAAAACAATGTTTTCAAAGAGAATTTTGTTTTGCATGTTTTTGAACACATCACAAAAACATTTTTCGGGGAAAAGTTTTTAGAACTCTTACTTTGATCTTCTGCTGCTGAACCAAATTAAAAGTAGGAGCACATGCATAACTAAAGTAAATCCTCCTCCAAAAGCAAGACCAACGATCCAGCTTTGAAGGGCCAATCCCCCAACAACCCCAAGTACACCAGCAATACAAATGATGATTGTAAGAATAAGTAAGTCATAGCTGAATGATGGGTTTAGCCATTGTCTTGCAAATGATTTCATTTCCTCTGTAATCCCAAATGAATTTTGGTTTTGTAATTGTGACAAGCATTGTATATACTTTCCAACAAAGTAAATGTTAAGCACTGGTTGGGGCAACCTGAAATCTTGTTTATACCTCGCAATTTACTCAATAGAAAAGATTTTCCACTTCCCCATCTTGCAAACAATCCCACAGTAATTGGAGTATTTAAAGTAGGATCTGAGAGCATATCAGCCAAAGCACTACTGTACAAATTATACCCCAGCAAATTTTCCCCGTCTTCTTGTGTATTCAATCCTCCTGTAATGTGAATTTGTGTTTAGAGCAAACAATGACGAATTCTATAATATAACTTTAACAATACGAATGTTTAATAATAAACTCACTTGCTCCAAATATTTGCTGTCATAATCGGCTTAGGAGCCGCACGATCAATATTGTATGGGGTTTCACCAGCTCTATTTGGTCTATACAACAGTTGACTGTTAATAGGATTCCTTAAAATAAGCTCAACAATAGGTTTCGACCTCGCTCTCATTGCAATATGAAGGCAAGTGTCGCCATTCTTATCAGCAGCACCAACTTTAGCACGTTTATCCAGCAACAAGGAAACGATATCAACGTTTCTATTTCGTACTGCTTTCATAAGGGGTGTGTCGCCATCCTTAGTTGCCAGTTCCAAATCTGGATTAGCAGCCATAAGAAGCTTGACTACATTCGAATGAGACTTTTCAACCGCCCAATACAAAGCTGTTTTACGATCTTTCCCTTGAAAATTGACATCTGCATGCTTCTTCAACAGCGCCTCGACAATAGAGCGATGTCCTCCTTTAGCTGCATGAATAAGATTCGAAGTTCCTCCCCGATCGTTAATGTTTATATAGGCTCCGTGATTAATTAAACAAATTGCTATTTCATGAAACCCTTCTTTACAAGCAATCGTTAGTGCAGAACAACCATCTTTGTCTAAAGCGTTAATATTTGGTTTGTGTTCCAACAAAGCTTTCACAACTTCCACATGGTTGCCTGCAGTGGCCACCAGAAGTGGAGTCCACGATGTCATTCCACAAGCGTCCACATTTGCCTCGTAACCTAAGAGAGTGTCAACGATTTCTATAAACCCTTTTCTCGCAGCCCAGATTAAGGGTGTTGTCCCGTATTTGTCTCCACTATTAACACGTGCTCCATGAAGCAGAAGCTCCTTGACAAGTTCAGAATGTCCACGACCTGCTGCCCATGCTAAGCAAGTTACATGAAAGTTGCCGTATGCGTTCACATCTGCGTTCTTTTCGATTAGCAATTTAGCAGCTTTAGTTCGACCTTTGTAACAAGCCCACATCAGAGGAGTCCAACCTCCCATCTCCGTTTTGTCAACGACAGCTCCATGATCCAGTAAATCTGCCACGATTTCATCGTGACCATCTCTGGATGCAAAATGAAGAGCTGTCCAGTTATCCTAGAAATACGTCATCTAATTTTAGAATCCATCTTTGAATTCTTCCACACCGTTAGCTTCAATCAGACTCAGACAATCATGGCATAACTTACGGTATCCTCTGTATTAATATCTGCCCCATGTTCTAGCAGCAATCTCACAAAATTTGCTTTCCCTTTGGAGGCTGCTATCATCAACGCAGTACATCCTGCCTACAAACATACCAACCACAAGCCATACCGTTTAATGAATGTGTTGCTTTCACTTAAGGAAAGCGAAAGCCATGAAAACTAAGATCAAAGGCGAATAATATGCGATGCAATCAGTATACTTATCTTGTTTAAGCATGCATACCTCATCTCTGTCGTCAACTACGACACGCCGATTGTCCAATAAGTGCTGTAGTCCCGAGTAATTTTCGTCATTTATGAAAGATACCAATGCTCTGTTTGTAAGGGAAACCATTGATTCCGTAGGTTCTATTCCGTGCTGTGGTTTTCATAAAATAAAAGGACAAAGTCGTTAAACAATCTAATTCATATGGTTTAGTCTTTCAAAACAAATTTTCTCTATCTATCTACAAATTTCATGTTAAACCATCCCAATTCCCAATAATACATATTAATATTGAAGTAAGGTGTTGCATATCCCGTAGGATCTTCTATGCGGAGCGCTATTCTATAATAATTAATTTTGATAAAAGGCATGGATAGCATGTAGCAAGAAAAAAGCTTTATCCCAATCTAAGATTTAATCATACTAAAAAGAGGCTACGACTACTTACACTACATTTGCATATTACTTATTTAAAAGGAGGATATAATTTATGCTTTCACGTGCAGAAAAATACCCACGTCGGCTTATTGGACTCTAATCCAACATACCACTGCGGCTCCAACAAAAAAACATTTAAATGCTTTAGTACACAGACAAAAATGAGACTACGCTATATGCTACGCTTCACGCTTTCTTTCTTCTAAACACGTCACTCAGCAATCAACTACTGTTCCGTGTCTAATCTACTCTACTTAACGTAAGACATGAAGTGACAAGCATAAACTAAGGACTCTGCCATATTGCTACTCGTTTAGTTGCTATAATGAAAGTAGCACAAAATATGAAAGGACTCTAAACAACATTCAACATTGAAATGGCATTTGTCTCATTCGCATTAACTGAAAGAATTGGCGTTGGTTTCCTCCGATGAAGTGACAAGCATAAACTAAGGACTCTGCCATATAGCTACTCGTTTAGTTGCTATAATGAAAGTAGCACAAAATATGAAAGGACTCTAAACAACATTCAACATTGAAATGGCATTTGTCTCATTCGCATTAACTGAAAGAATTGGCGTTTGTTTCCTCCGACTCCGAGTTTACGAGTACGAGTTGCAAGCATTTAAATGGAATTTCCATTCATGAATGTCCGAGGAAATTATAATGTGCACAACAAAAGTGCAAAACTACATATTATTACATGCTTAAAACTACTGGATTACTTAATACACATAAAATGTTTGATCATAATCACAATGTGATGATGTGGTTTATTTTATACCAATGCAAAAACTCCGTCCGTAGTGCGACTATGTGAACGAAACGTATTTATCTTTCTAAGGCAAGCTACCCTGTTATTTAAAACACGCAATTTACATATTGATTAGGAAATATCCATATTTTTCAGACTGATGCTGATTTTATATGGCTCATGTGATAAATAAATTTATAACGTTTCGATTATAAGGTATGAATGAGTCATAATAACATGCGACTTCGACAACTGGTTATGGAAAACAATTTACATGCAAACGTTCCCCCATCTCCAAAGTGTGTACATTCATTCCTCTCTCTAATACTTTCGTATCAGTTGAGATCCTGCATGAAAATTCACGATGAGCACAAATTATAATAAAAAATAAAGCGATAAAAAGTTTTTATAACCATTCTTACGTACTTCTACGTCTACATCTTCAATACTGTGAGTAGGAAGTCTTTGGAAACGTCCTACAACCCACAACTTCCGTATGCTTTCAATAATTTCTGGCATGTTTACGAAAACATTTGCGTAAAAAGCCAAACACCAAATATATCAATCCAAACAAAAGGTAAATTCTATGAAACCTCCTTAAACCAAAGACATTGCAAGTGCAGTGTCAGTGAGCAATTCAACATCAATGTGTTTCCGCATTCTCTTGTGAGAGAGGTGAGGTAAGAATAAAGATAACCTGACAGGTTAATGGACAATGATTTCAAAGTTCAAAAAAGGAGTAAAACAAAATCTTCCACACTTCAGTCAGACAAACAAGGAAAACTGTTAGATCAAAAAATTATAACAAGGTCAAAAAACCAAATATCTCAGGGATTTACAGTTTCAGATCTTCTGAAACTTCAACTAACCGTTGAAAAGTGGGAAGGTCTTCTGAAGTATGGCGGAATGAAAAATCTCATGGCTGATGAGGATGTGGCAACTGGTGCTGTTTGAATTGCATCGGCTATAGGGAAATCTGGATGTGAAAGTAGACGTGGCCTACTCCTAATGCGTGATAACGATGCATTGTTTAAATGTGTTGTGCTACCACCACCACTCAATTTTGTATCTCTGTCAATAGGCAATTGTAAATTACTTATTCCAAGTAATTCTATTATCTATTAAAGAAGCAACAGAGGCTGCTGGCAGTAACCCAGTAGTAATTGCTCCCAACCCAGCTGCAGCAACAGCAGAGCTTGTATTCTTCGACAGAGATACACCAACTTCAATAATTCTTTCATCTGAACTGCTCTTCTTCCCAATCCCAATATTTTCTTGGTTTTGCTGAGTATCAAGGCTTTCGTCAGGTAAACAAAGTATTTCATTCAGGTGTGATATGTATTTCCCTTTGTCTTGCTTTTCAGTCTTTCTTAAATTCTTCGTCAATATCAGTCTCAATTCTGTGGCCGTTAGCTCAGGTAGCCCATGGTCTACTTCACTCTCCGTTGACATTTTTCTCGTTCTCAAATCTGAGTAACTCCTTGACCTCTTGCGAAAAGTCTTTGGAAGCCGGAGAGTATTTCCACTGGATGCTTTCTTTGGAAAGTCTAATGTTAATGTCAGTGGGTTCATCAAAATTGGGTTAGCCGTCTTGCTACTTCTTCCTATTGCCAGGACCCCTTCTGACTTTCTTCGGCTTGTCTCCATGATAGAAATCTCAGATTTGGATGACTCATCAGAGGAACCTGGCAGATCCAATAAAGGATCACTTGGTTTCCCCGATGCTTTCGCTTTAACATTTCTACCAACTATCAACTTCTCCGCTTGTTTATCCAATTTTGGCGATGCAGAGCTTGTAGCTAGACCCGGGACACTAGCTTCTGATGAGCATGTAGTTACAATGATTTCTGGTGTTGAAGGATTGACTGGGGCAGAGGGGCGATATGAAAATAGAGATCGAACCGAAGAAAAATCCCAAAATGAAGATCGGCCTTGAGATCTTCGTAATTGTTCTTCATCCATGCCCTTATTATGTCCTTTAAAGTACATTATTAACATAAAATCACGGTTCTACTACACGTTAAAACTTAAAACGATGCATATTATCCATCTCAATAATCCTCCGAGTATCTTCTATCTTTTCTTAAATCCAACTAAACTTAAGGGGTTGGTCTTGATGTTCAGATTCTATTTTATAGTTCCTGCAGTTCTACTTGTAATCATGTTCATGCAAGTACACGTTGAATGTCACAAATAACTTGAACAAGAAAGCGTGTAGATTGTATAATGGAGAAATAAGCAACAAGAACAAGACAATAATTTTCAGTTTCGGGTTTTGGCAGCCTTTCATAAGGCAAAAGCTCTAGAGTACTGCAATGCGTGGAACTGAATTTCGGACTAGACGTTCTACAACAGTGCTCTTGCTCCCTAAAGCTTTCTCCATGTGCCTCTTCCAACCTTTGCAAAGAAAGCAGACGACTACGTACCAGCAAATGCAAAATGTGTACGTACGTTGTGCTGTTGTACATAAGGACAAATCTACCTCTAACACCGTAACAGCAATATCCAAAAGGAACGAAGGACGATTATATTATATGAATGCACTGCTTTTGCTTCCCAATCTTCACCATATCATGACGAAACATATCCATTTATATTAAACTAATGCTGAACAACTAACAGTAT
>JAANSM010003927.1:0-12090 GCA_036850725.1 Orchesella villosa | reverse complement strand
CTTTATTATTTAAAAAACTAAGCTAAATTTGTATCTACTTTATGTTTAGACAAGTTGCAGCACAGCGTCGTGAACCTCGTTGTCCCAATCCACCGGTTGATGGCTGGCCAGAACTGACTGGATGTGACTTTGGAATTGTGAGAGATGTCTGTGGAAAGCCTTCATGTGCAGTTGTAAGGGAAAAATTTATACAGAAATATTATAGTTAAAAAACTAATGTATTTGAACTACGACACGAATATCAATGTCTGACTCTATATTTCTACATTCTAAAGGGTCCTGGAGGAATGTGCAAGTACAAACGTTTCCGGGCCTCGAATTGTGGGGAAGGGACATTCTGCCATTGCTCCCGCTGCATGGGATGTTCTCTCCATAATTACAACTGCTTCGAAACCACCTGTGTCTTTGCAATGGCTTCGAGATAAGAAAATAAAAAAATGAATTTTGTGATCTAATTAGGAAGCTAGTCTAATAGTCAGTAGTTTCTAAACGTATTGCAATGTTCGCCCAAAAATTGATGTTCCAACTTTTTGACTGATAGTGATAATATATACTACATAAGTTTGTAAACTGAACCTCACTTTGTAAAAATGTATAATATTTTTTAAGTTGATGGGAGAATATCAATATGCCTCAAGAAGTAAGAATTTTTGTAAGTTTTGTTCAAGTGAATTTCGTGATCTCAGCTCTCAAATTTTAGTGATAAGCTTTACTCCTTTTGCATTATATAATATTTGTATTACTTTGTAGGGAATTATCAATTGCCCTGTCATATGTCAAGTTCAGTAATAAATATATGTACATATANCATATGTCAAGTTCAGTAATAAATATATGTACATATAGGCAAAACAAATTTTTCATGGCTATTCATGTTTGTCCTCTAAAACGTCTTTCCTCAATGACTACCTACCAAATTCTACTGTGTTGCCGTTGTCGTTTTAATTCGTCCCTATGTTGTATCCATGCACAAAATCCTTGTTTACTTCTCTGTTTTGCTGTTAAGCTTGCGTCAGCGAGATAATATACAGACTGCGATGATGATTACATAATTCAAATGGCAAAAGGTGTTTCGAAGAAAATATTAACAGTTCATGTAATTCGATAACATTTAGTTTATTGCGACGACGCCGACTCAGAGTCGTGTCAGGAAAAAATTCAAGAAAAATCATAAGAATATTTAACCTTCAGCTTGAAGCTAAACTCGCATCGCATCATAGCATTCACGCTCAACCTGAGTGAACAAAGGCTAAAAATCTCGACCGCGGACACAGACAAGCAAATCAAAAGCCAAAAAAAACTAGTCTTTGCCATGTGGATGCGGATCGCAGAGCATCTCAATCTTAAGTCATATATCATCTGTAACTGCCGCAACTTCCAGCAATTCCAGATTTCTCTCAGCAGAACACATGCAAAAGTTTGATTTGAACAGAGCAGAATATATCATACGAAGCATGATCTTTGAACTTGTTGCTTTTCAAGCAATTTCTTCTTGTGAGAAACACTTTATTGAAAAATTGCTTTTGAAAAAATATATCAAGATTAAATGTTGTTTTTCTCAGTTTAATACATGTTGATTAGAGATAATGTTTGTTTAATGAATGATCATACTTGATTGTAGAAAGAATGTTCCTGATTCTGTTGACTCAAAGGAGAAGAGTGCACCACACACAAGCCAAGAATTTTTTTGTGATAATTTATGGAAACAAGCTCTGTACTTTGTACGGATGTAAGTAATGATTTAATGAACGTGAAAGGTTAATTGGGGTTCAGAGAAGATAACTAAAAGTGGGACTCCGCCATTTCTGAAAGAGTCATATGCAATTTGTTAAATGAAGTTATTTATTAAACTCAATCTGAAATTGAAAGCCCAATTCTTAACTTTCAGATTTACTTGAAATGAGATGAGGATGAATTTATTCTACAAAAATTTGGGTAGTTTTTCAATACGGAATAATAATTATGAGTGGTATATAAATTTACTTAATGTTTTCAAATTGCATCACCTGTTTGCCCCAAAGTTTCTATGCAAAGAAGATTTGCTTGACTGCATAGACTAATGCATGGTAGTGCACACATCGCACATTAATTTCATTCAATTGACCTTTTCCAACCTTCCACCTCCGCCCACCCATTACACGCCTTATCTTGTGACCAATCACCATTCATGACTGACTTCACGTTCCTATGTTTTTAACAATTTTTTTATCGTACATGCAACAAGTATGGTTGACGGTACTCACTTGCGTTTCCCAAATACATTAGTTATTGCCCCTTTCTTGTAAACTCTTACGCTGGAGTTATCTATCTAGACATATTGCACAACAATATGAAAATTACTGAAACACCAGACACTTCTTATATTAATCAGATATGTTTCAACTTTATCGTACAACGCAAAGGCAAGCGTATATTTCAGCACCCAAATAAATGTACCAATAATGTGTGTGGAGTGGAGTGTGTACTGCACGACTGCACGTATCATGATGACGAAATTAGGACACAAATGAAGACTCCTGACAGCAGTCCTCACTCAGATAACAAAATACTCTGGAAAAAACTATACCTATTTAAACACTGCAGCATTCTATCGCATGATAAAATTGGGTATGTAAACACGGGTGACAGTAGAGCATTATGTTTTGGGTCACATTTCAATGATTCGCGTTGAAAGTCATCCCATTTTGTAGTAAACACAAACACCAATTGCTTTTACGATGTGCGTTCCCAAACCGTCACCTTCTTCTTCGTATAAATACAAACACGACCTCCACAACCTGAATCATTTCATGTCAGTTGCGTCGTGGATCGTGGAGAATTGATGTGCGTTCCCAAACCGTCACCTTCTTCTTCGTATAAATACAAACACGACCTCCACAACCTGAATCATTTCATGTCAGTTGCGTCGTGGATCGTGGAGTACAGAGCTGTTTCTCCAGCAGCAGCAAAACCATTGAGAAAACTGTAAATAGCTTAGATTATTTTTGGAATCCTTTTGAAAACACATCCAACATCGCGTCTACCTGTTATTGTTTACGTTGACAATTCTAACAGTGTCAATTCATACAAAATATTTACCAGTTTCACCAAGTGTTGTGTCTAGGGCGAGGGCGTCTTATTAAATACGTAAACAAATGATTGCTTTCATTTGTAAATGGTTGTGTTCTCTTTCAGTCAAATCTCACGCAATATCCGACGCTCTGCTAGAGCCGACTACGATTAGACTATGATTAGGAAAGGGATTAACCGATTTAGATCGTGGGATGCGATGGTACTCACGTTCTTAATCTGTGTCGTGATTCTATCGGTGACCTCAAATGTGACGGCAAGTCCTGTGATAAATGTATGGCATTTAATTAATTGATTTTTAGTTGCAAAATTATACGAAACTATTTCATAATTGTATGATGTACAAGTCTCTAAACTCATTTTTATCTTATGTTGCTTAGTTTATGAGTCATACGCCCACTCAATTGGAGCAAAGCCGGGAGAATTTTAGTCCTTTGCCAAGCACATCGAGTGTTGGACAATTTTCTCCTTATGAATTTGTGAGTTTGTAGCCGATAAACAATATTGTTCAAAAACATTTATTTTGCTAATCATGAAGATAATTATTCGCTCTGTCCTGTTGTGTATTTGCAGTTAAAAAATACGCATAAAAGACAGAAAAGATCTCCTTATCCACCTGGCTTCGTCACGTGGACATTAAAAGAACCTTGCATTTGTTCCCCTGGTCAACTCAATTGCCGTTGTTACTCAACCTCCTCCGCCTCCTCAGAAGGCACACAAAAATCAAGAAGAAGACGCTCACGTAGCAAGAAAAGTAAATCAAACTAAGAAAAGGAATTTAAAAAATTCAATTACACACAACCATAACTTCTCCCACTAGACGTTTATCTAATTACAAGAAAGAGTAGTTGTAATGAAAAATAAATGATAAAACCGCCCATATCATATTTCATTCCGCTTCTAAAAGTAGTTGAGGGCTAATTACTTGCAAAAAATCTTTGTAAAGTAAGTGTGCATGCAATTTGTAAAGCTTTTTTTATATTTAATGAAATATATACTAGTCATATTATCTGTGTCGTAAGTTATAAGCATATTTAGGTGACTAACTACTGTGTAGTTAGCTATTAAATGGAGTCGCACAACTAATAAAAGAGTATAGTAAACGATTAAAAAATTAAGATGACAATTTATATGCATATCCCTTCCCAAAGAACCCCATTTTCAAATGGGATGGACATGGAGTACAGTATATTATGCATTTCGTTGATTTATTCTAGATCGTGTCAGTCGTTGCATTGCAGAAGGGACGCGTCATGAGTTCATTAATAACTGACCAAAATTCTCATGAAAAATGCACACCAAAAATAGTATTATATTTTCATTTCATGTCGTCTCAGGTACATTCTCAAACCCTCTATGAATCACTTCACTCTTCGAAGTTTACAGTGCCTTAATATTTTTGTTGCAAATCGCAACCCACATTTTTTGGCGTGCATTCCCTGCTGTTTTAAAGCCATTGAATAATAGATTGGTGCATATTG
The DNA here is from genome assembly GCA_036850725.1 of Orchesella villosa. Lineage (NCBI taxonomy): Eukaryota > Metazoa > Arthropoda > Collembola > Entomobryomorpha > Orchesellidae > Orchesella > Orchesella villosa. Next base: position 7,540 of record JAANSM010003927.1, on the reverse strand, counting down.
CATATTGCATCTTGAAGATGGATCATGAAGGGATCTCAGAAAATGAACGAAACTAACTACAAACTACCTTATTCCGAGAAAACTACCTATCTATCTAGTAGTATAAACTCACGACAAGCTTGTGAGTTGTCTTTCACATTTTGAATAGACAAAAATTAGTCAGCATCACTCAACCTTCCTATTCATAATATTCTCTTAGAAGTATGAATTGCAACATTTTTTTTAAATATCACATTGGTTATAGGTTAAAGGTGGTGGTGAATCCAGCAGTTTTATCATCTCTGCTTCATCCATTTTCGTTGACTTGTTTGTAACTTTCATACATTATTATCAGTTCCCTTTCTTGATTGCAAAATATTCTAGATTCTAATAAACGACACTCTAATTCCTAGTCCAAAATCAAATTAGTAGGTGCATATGTATTTACTACTTGTGTGTTTTATAACAAGTATAAAACTACCTTATCAGTTGAGAAGCAGCTCTCTGAAGTTGCGTAAAGAAACATAAAATCTTGACACTATCTCATAAAATGCACACTTGATTCTGATTTTCAATTTTAAACCAAGGTATATCACACACGGTATATCTGGAGTACCTTAAGCACAACCCCACACTTCTTTTTAATATATTCATTACAGTGATTATGAGCTAATTTCATTTATTTTTCTATAATAAAAAAGGAAACTCCTTCACAATCTTTATAGCTTGTAGCTACAAGTAATCATAATCACAGAAAATGGATGAATCAGAGATGAAGCAGTGCAATACACTTTGTCCATTCTAATTTTACCCAAATACCTTTTACATTTCGCAAGTTTTGTGAACTATCAACATATCACATATATTTTACTGTTATACTCATTTTTTACAAAACTGCTAAGCTTTTTTGTGATATCGTTTATCCCAACCCGCTCTATTTTGATTAACATACTTTGTTTAACTACTACTTTCTATGTCGTCAATTTATACTCTAAATTCTAAAGTGCTACTATGACTCATTTGCTCGTTTATGTTTATAGCTTTATAGTTGTCGAACATTTTTAACAAAAAAAAATGTCCATTCAGATGCATTCTGTTATGTAAAAAATCAAAACATTTTTTTGCCATTGATGGAATTTTCAGTATACAGTTTAGGCATCATCTCATCTCTTGTCTCTAAAAGAAATGTGATGGACATAAAAGAAGTAAAAAATGCTAATGATCATGATGTTGATGATGACCACTATCCTCTCCTCATCATATCATTGTCAGAAAAAGGTGGTGTTGCATAATAAGATCACAAAAAGTGTACTTTTTTTCTCAACAAATATCTTGTCTTGTATACTATCTATTGAGGATTTTTCTAAATCAAACATTTCAGCAAATATCAAAATTGAAAGTGGTCATTATCAACATCAACGGAACCAACAAGAAGAGTAGTGGTTATGGTGTGTCCCTCTCTTCTTCACTGCAATGAATGAATGCATTTAATGATGACGATGCGATCCGCCAATCTCAACATCATCGGTGGTGCTGGTGCAGTAGGTGTACATGTGCAACGCAATAGCAATAACAATATTCGTGGGATATCGGCCAATATTACTTCATAAACTTAATGAACCAGTTATTCATCAAAATCATCAATATTGAAACACATTATAAGTCAGAGATGAGAAGAAGAAGAAGCCGATATCCAAGTTGTATACAAAATATATATATAAACTAACAAAACGATCATTATTTTTTTGCAAACACAATGTGCCAATAACTAAACATAAATGGGACCCTCTTCAAACAAAAAATCAATCGATTAAATGCAATGGATCCATTTACTTTTGAAAGTTTACTTCATTTTTCAATTTTCACGTGTGCTCCTTCGTCGTTCATGCTCACGCCATGACCAGCCATCATTTTTGATGGGTACTACGCCTAAGTATTGTTGAAATGAACCCATTTATTATACCTAAATATTATTACTTGAAAGAAGCAATTCAAAAAATTCAAAATGCATAATCATATAATGTATACTTATAACATTGTTGCTATTTAGTTTCAGTGGGAAGAAATGAGTACGCTCTTGTTGTTTACTCTTGTTCTTATGTTGCAAATTACAATGATTTTTCATGTAATAATAGGGAATTATCCTGATCGTGAACCCGTATGAACAAGTACGAAAAAATTAAAAATTATCGTCATCTCATGCAAAAGAGAAGAGAACAAAGACGTCATCACATCAGATACGTTAGTTTGGAATAACTTTGTAAAAATATCGCGTTAATTTTCATTTGCTTTTGAAGTTATTTGCACAAGATGAATGCTGTTTTATCATGATTTATGTGTGAGTTAAACGTTATAAAAGAAATTATTTTATTATGTATAAACTTGAAACTAACACAGATGTTCTTCCTACCTTTTGATGTGATGTTCAGAATAAATAGAGGATTGAATCCTGAATTATTTCATTAGTCCTGATCTGTACCTTAATTTCACAATTAAAAAAGTAAAGTGTTAGCAGAAACATGAATACAAGCAAAAACATTCTACATTGTCATTTTTTACAAACTACTAATGATAAGTAGTACACGATGATGATTATGATTTATGCATGCAAATCACCCAGTTTGCATTAATTAAAGGAGCAAACGTTATAAAAACAGTAATGTGGGATCAGCATGAAATTAAAATTAGTTGCCAGCCAGCGGGTTGTACTCATCAGTAATAACACCACCACCATCAAAACAAGAAGCTACACGCATGTAGCGTTACATTGAACAATATAGATGCAAAGGGGTTGAGTTGTTAAAAAAAATTAGTAAATTCAGTGGCAAAATATCAGCAAAGGCAACAACCGACCTTTCCTTAAAAATTGTCTTTGACAATACAATAATCTCTCGCCCTCTCTTTTTTCCTTCTTATTGCAACAAAAAGACCTACCTTTATTTCTTTGATGACTTGATAACAATAAGAATACATGGATTTGTCAGAATTTTAAAGGAATCAGGTTTGCTTTTCAGCTTTGGGGCTAAAAACAAGAAAAAAGATATACTTTTCATTCGATTTGTTTCATTCAGCTTGAGTTATGTTTGATTTGATAATTGCGTGTTGGTAATTAATGTAATTAAAATGAGCAAAAAGTGTGTATGTTTACGTACCTATCAAAATTTCATCTGCATTTTTTATACCCTGAGCTCCCAAGCTCGTTAGCCTGTTTGTCTTTGAAAAAAATATTTTTATTGTCTTTCTGGAAATTGCTGTTCGATACTTGCTTTTAGCTTGTTATTTTTTTGTTTTTCCCTCTTAATTACTGAATAAGTCCCATTAAATCACGATAAATTAGTAATAACCAGATCTGGCTTGAGCTCTCCGCTCGTTATATGCTGATATATATGAGTGCTATTTGTAATGATAATGACTTTTAATGAATGAATATATTACAAGAAGATGATGATGATGACCAGTAGACAATATGGGATTTGGCATCTCGTCGTTTTCAGAAGAAGAAAAGCACCTGCCAAAAATGAACATAATTCTGTTGGGGCCAAGAGCAAACCAATAATATTCTCATTTTCAAGTTTGTCTGCATGTTCCTTCATACATCACAGTTTATATATAAGAAAACTTGTCTGACTTTTTTTTTACGAATTTTGCTTTTTCTTCATTGCCTCATCATCCTGCTTTATGTAATAATCATAAAAGGGTAATGGCAAATGGCAATAAAGAAGAAATATGCATTACAATGGCTAAAAATTGTTCATAAAACTTGTAAGGGAGCAAGTATTTCACCATTTGATGACACTTGAGAACATTTATCATGTTTATCGTTTATAATAAACTTAATTATTATTACATGTGAGATGATTGAGTAGGAGACATGGTGTACATGAATACACGACGACACACGAGCCTAATACCGTCATGCTTCAAGAATTCAAGAATTTGCTATACATCCAAAAAAGAGATGATGCTTGAAACAAGGTTTGGAACAGGGAGATGGAAAATGGATGGGGATAAGTGGTAATTTTTTATATAAAAAGAAGAATCCGGACACGGACGGACACGCATTTGAGGATGGAATATGAGTTGATAGCTTCATTATATTATTATTATGATCATCCTCCACCACCACCCCCTAAAAACAAAACTTCAAGATCCGCTTTTAATCACGAAGTTGTTTTCAGCTTTGTGGGTCCTCTATATGTATACATACAAATGCGAAATTTTACCTTCATCGCATACCTATATAACTAATCATTTCAATTACATCACGATTTGATTACAAGACTGAACAAGAGGTTTTTGAGTTTGACTTTCGTTTTCATTTTGCAAATTTTCTTGGAAAGAGATATAACTAATCATTTCAATTACATCACGATTTGATTACAAGACTGAACAAGAGGTTTTTGAGTTTGACTTTCGTTTTCATTTTGCAAATTTTCTTGGAGATTCACGAGTTTGAGAAATGTCTTTAGTAAGATTTTATACGCTCTTCTCAATATGAGACTTTGAGCTCGTAAATATAGACTCAGAAATAGCCATTACCATTAACCAATATAGAATGCTTTTGCTTGCTATTTTCTTTTGGGAAGATTATAATCCTGTGAGAAACCGACAATTTATTTATATGTTGCTTTGCATATCTAAAGCACGAACTTCGCACTTGATACCATAAATTTGGATATCCGTCAGATTTATGTTGGCACTTGTTGTTTGAAATGTGTTCGGACAGCCATGATTTTGATAGTGTCGAGACTGTTTGTTCGTTTGTCTAGTAAACAGTGTTACCTTGAAAATTATTCACGCAAGATTTAAATCGGACTCGATCCCATTGTAATCTTTTCCCTTGAATTGTTGTAGAAAGAATATCAAATATAACATTAAAAGCACTTGTGCACTTATATTGAAAATTTTTGGACCTTACTCTTTAATCAAAACCAAATCATAACGTCTCTGTACTTGAGTTTGAGCGTTTCTTTGAAAATTGCTGAAAATTGAAATAAATAACGCATGATGAGTAGAACCCCTGACCTTTGACTTCTTGGTGTAGTAAACACTTTACTTTTATCTTTGCCACTTGGTCCAGCTACCTATTGACACCTGCAGAAGATGAAAAATGTCGCTCATTTTCTGAGCAGCACTAAAACTTGTGATTTTGGTTATTTCGTAATTGCGCTTGCGATTCTATTCAATAATAAAATATTTCCAAGAAAGTTGAATCTTCAAATTAATTCCTTAGTATCATAATGATAGTCTCTTTTGTGCTCCATTCTCCATTACATTCATAAACATATACACATGACAATATAGTTCCCAATCATGCACGCTGTAGTAGTTAATTCAATGAAATGGTGATGATATGATCATACGAATCATTATAAATGTAAAAGATGGTGTTGCGCAAGTCAAGACGATACGGGGGATCTTCAATCTTCAGAGCTTTTCTGCTTTGCAAAAACTAAAATATTATTTATATTACGAAGAAAGTAATTGTGCGTGCCCCGTGGCAGAATTAGATCCTTTTAAACAAAAGCATGAAGAAGAAGAAGATGACGAGTACAAAGTGAGGATAATTATTATTATGTGATCACGTAGGGATTTTTGTGTATCAAGTTTGAGAAGAAACAATAGATTGCGTCTTGTACCCTCACTATATAATTATCATTTTTGCTGATAAAGGACACAATAACTAGCCGAAAATGATGCATCGTTCATACAATCATAGTACATAATCAAAACTATATTGCTTTAGATTACCTACTTGCCTCCAAGTCAGAAGATGAGCCATATTTTTTTTAATTCGCCTTCCACAAAATTGAATACACGTTTATTTAGCAGAGCACCAACAAGGTGACCACACCACCACCAAACCACCACAAAATGAAAACAATCAAAATATTGTAACAGACCTTGAGTCTCTGAGTGGTAAAAGAAAGAAGCACTTACGCACAAGCACACGCTTCATTATATTGTGTTCACAATTTGGCATAGATATTTTGTCGAATGGAATAGATATATATGGTTTATTTAACAAATTTGCATAGGACACACACACAGAATAGATTGATTCGATATGGAATGCAATCTCATAATATCAAATCAGTACAAAAAAACTTCTTGGGGATGTGGTGTGGATTGTGGGATATGCACATAATTATGGACATGTACAATGGATGATGATGGATGAGGATGACCTTTGTGGAGTTTAGTTTAAAATTAATATGACATACAAAAAAGTGCATGCTTTATACCTACTCCAGGTAAGTGGTTGTTTTTCGCAAACAAATTAGTACTTTTGCTTGATAAGATAATTGTGATGAATAGCTTTTCTCTTTGGTTTGTTCTAAATTATAAGAAAATACATTTATTTATGAAGGAATTGGTTTTATTCAGAGGTCGTACAGTTTGTGTACCTAAGCGTTAGTATTAAGAAATTCTGCCATCTTTGCCATTTTCAAATGTCAACCTTATGTTACTCACTAAACAAATGCAACTTATGCAATCTATAGTAAACTTTAATTATTCAAGAAACTTAGGAATTTCAAAAGACGTCAAAAGGAAACATTATGCAATAGCGACAAAATAAAAAATATCAAAGTAAAAATCATATTCATTTACAAAGAGGAAGAAAGTGTGTTTATTCCCATTATGAATTTACGAAGGCGTATACAAGTATATAATACAAATGAGGTGTTGATGATGAGAATTTCAATTAAGGACAAAAAATTTACAAGAGAAGTCTTTTTACTGAACAATTATTATATTTAACCCTTCCTTTGGGATGCCCTAGCTGGGGCGGCTTGGGCAGCGGATGATCCTCCTGCAGGTGGTGGAGTGGGAAGATGGTCACCTTGTGGCTGGAATCCATTCTCGTCAGCAATGTAAGTGACACGGATGAGCTCTCCCTCAGGGCTGTTTGACAAAATTATCATAATGAAATTAGATTACTCTAATAATTTAATTTAATTTCCTTCAAATGCAATATCATCACTATCTTCCATTACCTGAAATATTGGTAAGATCCTTGGGCAACTTGAATTGGATCATCATTTCCATTAGGCTTCAAATATCCAGATTCCTCAACTTGAGTTCCATCGGAGGTTTCCCAAAGATATCTGTAAGTTCCATCCGCATTGTTTTCCGACTCAGAGCGGATAATAAGGATTTCTTCTCCTCCCACTGGCTTGCCCAAAATTGGGGCAACCAAGCACACAAGAGCAATTACAGCAATTAACTGCAACACAAAGAAAAAGAAAACCCAAATTTTATTTCACCACTAAATTAACCTGTTGAACACCATCACCTCTGTTAAATATATATCACCGAAATAATCTTATTAGAATCGATTGTTCCCGATAATAGTAAAACAAGAACCACTCACAAATTTCATTTTGGCAATTAAAACTTTTTTTCCTCCGAAAATGGAAGACCTCTTGAGATAATATTTTTCTAGGCTGTTGAATTGAAGAAGATAAGATGGTTATTCAGCTTCGAAGCTCCAAGACTGTCTGTGAAATCCCACGATAACCAGTCCTTTTTATATGATTAGACAATCCACGAGTTCTGT
>JAANSM010003926.1:0-12091 GCA_036850725.1 Orchesella villosa | reverse complement strand
TGTGGATTGAGACCAGTCATAGGATTATGAACAGAATATGAACGATGTTTTCTTTCTTCGTGTGTGGGTGAAAGATCGTTAATTCATACGTATTCGTTTGTTTTTAAGCTCCCTCCCACTGTACTATAGTTTAGTATTCATTACTGCTACTTTTCATAACTTATACTAACTATGACTATGATCTTGATAGACTGAACTATGAAGTTGCGGTTTATGGGTGGCAAAGATGGCTTTGCTCATGCATCATACATGAGACTATTGAGACTATGTAAATAGTAAAGTAATCCAGTTCAAGCTTCCAAAACGGCTGCTTGTGACGATATGCAAGCTACACATAACCCCAAAAAGCCTTAGATGGGATTCATGCTAATTTGATATGTGAGTTCATTTATGTACCTCTAGCTTTGGTAGGAGACCCAGACTGATTGTGACCATTTGATGCGTTTTACTCAAACTAGAAAACAAACGAAAAATTCGAAATTCGAATCGAGGCAGCTCAAAGGATCTTTTGTTAGATATTAGAACAGTTAATGTGTTTCTTGTATTATACATTTTACTACTACCCCTACCATAACAAAAATTCAGCATCAATATAGCAAGTCACTAGTGCCACTCTGCAAACTTACGCTACGCAAGTGAATCTTATACTTATACTTTGTGCAATAATGTTCTGACCCTATTCGACCTGAATATCCATTCACCATTCGAATTTTAACGTGTACAGGAAAGAGAAATATTTCTGAAAAAAGTTTTTCACATTCATTGTTTACTCTACTAATTTGCTCATGTGGGCAGTTCCCTGATGTCATTCTTATTTCTAAATCTAAAGTATTCTACAACGTTTTGACTTGTTGCATGCAGTAATATCCGGGATATAAATAAATGTTATACTTTTACTTAAACGAAGGTTTTTATAAAGAATGTCTGCGTTTCCTTTGTGATTCCGAACTATGCGTTTAACATGACATGCTCTCATATTCAGCCACCGCACCGGTATGATAAAGTGACGTATCCTACGTCACGTAGGCAAGTTGACGCACAATGAGATATATGCTCTCAGTAATTCGGAAAATACCTCTATGAATAATGTTTGACGTAATATTTACGTTATTACCACCTGATAGAATGTTTAAAGTACATTACATCATACCCTTGACTTACAGACACACAAATGCGGTTGATTATGAAATTGTTTGATTTGTTATATTGAAGGAAAGCGACTTTTTTTAACAACCTAATAAAAATCTTTGAATGAATTGAAATCGACTTTAAGGGGATTTGACGCTGCACACAAATCATTAATCATCTTGAATTAGATCGTACAACTTACCTGAGTAAAAATAAAATAACAATGTCCATCATGGTATAGTACAGTCCTATTGAATCCCATATAAGGACAACTACATGCTCCATACGGACTTCGTGGTTCATCCTTCTTCAAACACAAGATTGTTCATACATGGCCCTTTCGTCTCTCTCATGTAACATTCCCCAGTGTCTTTCAGCGCTATTTCTCCTTCATGTGGACATTTATTTCTGTAATTTTAGCCATCCGTATTTAGTTTACATAAAACATAACACATCGTACTTGGATGTACTAGTACAAGGTTGTGGCTGAGACAGGTTTTTAACTGCTTCATTTTCTACTTTTTTAAACAAAAGAGTCTTGAAACTTACTTGCTTTCCAGACTGTAGAGAAGTACTAAGAGGAGTATCACGCTTAAACTCATTACTCCAAATGAGATCCATTTACATCTGTTTGACATAGTCATTTTGACGCTTTGAGAAGAAATTATCAGCTCAATGGAATAAGATATGAGATTCTTTTTAACACTTTGTTTCACGTTAATGATCTAAAGAACAATATTTGCAGAGCCGGTACCAATTGCTGTGAGGTACCACTACTACATATAACCTTCAAACTTGTTTCGTTTTTTAATTTCAAAATCCCACGATCTCCAGTTTGAAAAGTAGAGATGAATATTCTACACACTAAAAAGTATGTTGCAAACGTTGAACGTACAACACAATCAAGTTTGTCCAGCTAATTTTCACACAAAAAAGTTTCTGCGTCACCTCTCCAACTCAGCATTAATTTTAATGTGTTTCCTGGTCCAACAAGAGACACCTGAACGATATATATATACAAAAATGGATTCAATTAAATTAGATTAACAAATGATTACGACGCGAGGAACATCGAACAGTAGCAAAATATGAAAAGCTCGTGCTCATGATAAGAAGGACTACTATACTACACTGCTGGGTACGATACGTGAACCATGATCTAATCTACATTCTACACGCAAGATTCTTTGTCATCAAATCGAGTATTAAATTAATCAGAAAAAGTTTATGCAATGAATGAGGGAGTTGATGAAAAAGGATTGGAATAATGATGAATTCGAGAAAATTTTCTACGAAAAAATGTGTGTAATATACTAAACTCCGTGCTGAAGCTCTATACTAATAATAATACTAACCGTGTAACACGATATTTTTCCAAAAAATCAAACAAATGTCACAGTAAATGTTACATCCTGGGCGATGGTGAGATGAACTAATGTGATCAGGCAACAACAGACTGTGTGAGATAGAGGCTAATGGATCAACCTGACTTCAGATTAGATTGCAAATCTATGTGTGCATATCATAATCTTTTGTAAAGAAACAGTTTCCTAACTGCTTTGCTTGGTATAATTTGTAAAAAAAATAAGCACGATTTCGCTATAAACTTAGTGACCAACCAAACACTATCTCGTGCTAGGTGTGTGCATATATCTACATAAATGTGTCATGCTATATTGAAGTTTTATTGCAAAAAAAGTGATTTACTGGTAATGATAAGGAATGCTGTTCCTATATCCACTTCCTGATTTTTTACCTGCGTGCGATATATCGATGACCTGTAAATCTAACTTGTATTATAATATAATATGTATCACGTTCGAGTTTCAAAATACGACTGGACTCAACAATCGCTCTATTACCAAGTTTTCTTTGGAACAAACGAAACGGACGGAATGTCTGTTATTCATCACATAATTTTTTTGTGGTCTTCATCACATCAACTAAATATATGCAAAATTTTAAGTACTGCTTAGGTTAAGTATATGTATGTCTTGATTTGTATACAAAAGTTCTATAAAGCCTACTTTACATAACATCCTTGATTCACTTGGAAGTGATGTGATGAATGCAATATGTGTAAGGGTGTTCCCGTCGATGACATGTTTTATACGAGAACTTTGCGTGGGGATGAATGGGATGATAAACAAAGTTCTCGAGTCTCCTCTCAAGTTCTCAGAAAACTATGTGGAGTGCAATGGAAAGTAAAAACTACAATGAACATATAAAAGTATATATCATATTGTGGAGTATGGAGGTTGTGTTTTGTGGGAATGCTTTGCAAAGTAAATTAGAACACGTATCTATATATATATGCAAGAATGATATCATCAACATCAACAGTATTAGTGTTTATCATGCATGATATTGCATATCATTGTAAAAGGTGCCTGGAGCAATTTTTCTTTTATTACTCTTTTCTGACTTCTTGAGTCTTCGCGACACTTACCTGTAATTATGATTGGTTGATGTTGATGCTGATGATGTACTCTATATCTTATTATTTATAATGGATGACAGGAAATGTGGACACCCATTTATTTGAGTTTGCATATATATATTGTTGGGTAGGTTGTACAGTGTTGGAAGTTGGAACGTTTGAGAGTTGGACTTGGACATGAGACAAAATTTGATTCCGTCTTCTCGACCTTGACTTTACGTGCTCCTTCTCTTACTGCCTAATCAATGCGGTAGTTTGGTACAGTTTATGTTGTTTTGCACGTGCATTGGCATTTGGCATGTGAGCAGGTACAGTGATTGTGAGACTTGTCAATTGGTATCTTTAGGTACGTTGATGTACGCTATATGTAAAGCGAGATCATGTTTTTAGGTTGCAACAATGTTGAACATAGATAATTATGAGAACTTTGAGTTCAAGTCAAGCTAAGCCTGTGGGCCATTATATGCTTTGAGGTAAGTTATGGTTATATGGGTACGTGTGCAATGGTCAACATTTGTCCACAGTCCACATGCATCCACACGCACAACACGACAGGTGAATAAACGAATTACAAAGCGACAAGATGAATAGAGCGGAAGGAACTTTAGCAAGGTCATACTCCATATCTTAATCAATACTTATGGTGGATGCGTTATTGCTTCAAATAAGAAATGGACACTATAATGGGGCGGCTAATTGTAATGGCCTGATAGTATGATACTTAATTTTCAAGTAAGATGCATATATACACTATAAGGACTAATTACATCAGATTTTCATCCCATTCATTTGTGCCTTCACTAGAATCAATCATGTCTCATCATTGTGTCAATAATGGGGTTGCCAGTTGTAATGCAAGGAGGAAAGAGCTTGTCCAAAAAAAAGGAAGCTGACTCATTCTTTCATGGAATACTGATTCTGTGTATAGTAATGTAAATTTGTGAATGATGCCGGTCAAGAGACATAATGATGGCAAAGAAGCTTCCAGAACTTCTCAGATAATGACAGGACAATGGTGACACCAAACCCCTCAGGAAAACGTGTTGAATATAGCGTCCTTATATTCATATTCTATGTATCTCACGTTCAATACATAATTTCTTTGTTGGTTTCATCAGCGATGACACTCCTCGGAAGATCGAAGTACTTTGTAGTAGGTAAGTCACTTGGAAGTTGGAGTCTACTAAAATATATAGTAGTCTTTGTTTAACACGTACTAAAACAGGAATAAATCATCTTGTAGAAAACACTACTCGTTACTACCAATTACCAAAGCCAAAAAGCTCACAAGATTTCGTCGGTTTGATGAGTAGCATGAGTAGTATATAGCACAGTGGTTTGAAAACACTCCATTTCTATTTTTGAATTGTTTACTTTACAACTCAGCAGTTTTGTATGAGACATATGCCTGACATGTATATTGCTTTTCCTGTTAACACCACAACTAAATGTATGCATTTTTTCATTTTTCTGGCTAGTACAATGACACGGTTTCAGGGTTTCAGTGTCTGCAATAATTTTATTCTACATCCTCGTACTGCCGAAATTGCTTTTATACTAACACACTTATATTGCTTCCAAAACATAAATTATATCATTATTGTAGTTTTGACTTAGATGTCAGGGAAGCAAGAAGCAAATCACAATCAACTATTGTTGGAACAGTTTCCATTCAAATTGGTCTTATGCCAATAGTTGACAGTGGAAGGCACAATAAGTATTAGATGAGAAACATTTCGGATAAACCAAAATCAGCCTTTTCGATCTGGGTTCGCATGAGACCAGATTTGCTTTGTAAGTTAACTTTTTATGGATTTGATTGACACTTCATGTATTACATGAGGTAGAACAGCCTGCAGATAGTGATTGATGATTAGATTGCCAAACTAAGCTTCACTCTTATGTGAGCTTATGACACATTTGCCGCATGTTTGTATTTTTTTACAGTGAAGTATTTAGTGCATGGTTTTGTGTGGACTATTCGCAACGAACTAAGTTGTAGGCAGTGTAGCTAAACTGCAGATTGTATTGCGGCATGCACAAATGGCCAGACTTGCTAGTCTATATACGATATACGAAGATAATATTCACGTGCAAAAGTCTCCGGTGGTATTGCTTAAAGATTCGGTTCCGCAGCTGAAGCTTTACAATTCATATCCATAGCTATTATATCAAATCCATATCCCCATCCTCACTCGTCTTCAATCTTTCTTGACCTTGGGTGAAGATAGATAATTATATATCTTTGAAAAACAATTGTGAATTGAGCATTCGCTTCGCTTCATATCGCTTCCACTGCATTTGCATTATAGATTTCAATTTGATGTTAGAAGTTGGAGCAACAAACTATAATAATATGTTGCCACTTGGTCAGGCAAAGAAAACTACACATCTGAAAATGAAAACCAATCCCATATGCATAAAACCCATAAAACCTGTCATAAACCCTCGACGCTGGAGGTTACAGCTATACCACGTATAAGTAGCTACAATTTAAGCTAATATGTTTAGATATTACGTTAACAGTACGTGACATAATTTTGAAGTAATGATTGTAGACTAGACTATTGAGGATGTCACCACAGGCTTTTTATTCTAATTTTTGCTGTCACTATTGTTTGATGGTTTTTTACATATATGTAAAATGCTTTACAAACAACGAAACAACGCAAAGAACAACTTGCTTTGTCTCAATTGTCTCTGTCTGCAGTTGTTGTGTGAGTATTAAAATTATTCTTGCCTTGTCGACCGACACCAAATCATTGCCGACTGTCCATTCTGGGTTCATCAGGCATCAAATAAAAATGATGACAAGTTGACAAAAATTAGAAACGCGTGGGTTGTATCTTGTATTTGAGTATAGAAGTACACATGCATTACATATATATATTGTACTCCAGCCGTATGCTTAAATCTATTACATCTAAAATCTGACAAGCTGAAAGATCTGAAACGACGCGATTGGAATAGTCAAATTATCCTTGCCATCATGATGACTCAATTGCTTGCACACAATGTACATACATACATAATGTATACGATGTGTTATTATGCAATATACGTCAGTTTTTTCCATAAATCACAAACAATCAACACACAAATATTCACCTACCCATAAAATACATCCGCTATTTACGCTTATGTCGTAATAAGTATATTAAATAGAAAATATACAGCGATATTAAGTAGTACATGTTAAATATATCTGATTCGCACATCTACATGATCAACATCCAAATTCTGGAAAACACTATAAAAATTATAACTACATTGCAACGAACAACAGCAAATAATACTTTTTTGTCTACGTCTATAGTTTCCAGACCATTGAAATTACAAACATTCATATTAAAAATTTATAATTTATAATTTAGTCAAAATCAAAATGTGGTTGACAGTGTCCAAAATCTGTTGAATAATACCCTTGAGGGCATTCGGGGGGTGGAACGCCGACGCTGCCAGTACTTATTTCCAAAAAAATACAGGCAGGATAGATTTTCCTCTTGAAAAATTTGATAACCTGAGACTTGTTACAGGTAGCGTTATCAAACTTCCCCAGTTCAACACATCGACCATTGGCGAGAGGAACATATTCCCCAATCTTTTCGTCAGGCAAATCACACGTTCGTCTTTCGCAACTCGGGCCCTGATTCTTTTTAATGGTGAGCCATTCCCCATCCCCACAGTATGCCTGCATAATAAAATAACAAGATATTAATTTGGATTTTGAATGACAGATTTACTTACTTCGTTGACTCATGCATGATGTCATTTCTTTGTAGGGAATCTATGGTTTAATTATTCTTTATTGGAACGAAGTATACCACATGTAACATAGCTTATTGAATCTCGGTGAAGTTTATATACTAAATTGTAATTCTCGTACAGATATGTATGCCATAGAAAGAAATTAGTGTAGAAAAGTTGAGACTCCAATTAGAAAAGAGCAAATAGATTTATTGCTTTCATCTTTTGTGCAACTTCTTCATTGAAAAAAACGCATGGCTACTTGCTTTCATGAGCGTGACACCGTGCCCTTGTATTTTTGCAATAGAACAAAAACGTTTTGTACCGGCTTTACTTGGTAAATTGTGATGTAATTCATAAGTAAGTAATGATAACCGTATCTAAGTCATCTAAGTTCATATTGCTGCTCATGAAACATCATATTGCTCACAATCACAAGTTGTGAAGTTTGTCTGAAGTCATTTTTCCTTATGACTTTTCTGTGTGCTATATACGCACTCGAAGTGAAATGGCAACATGAATGACGAATATTCTTAAGGTATCGCGACAGACAGTACTCGTCACATTTTCATTTTACGCATGCAACTGCGTTCGAATATTCATCCTCATTTGCGTCTGCGTCTCTGTCTGTGCTCATACATCATACAATCGTGTTATACACTCATATAAATTCCCCAGCGAATAAAGGTTAATGAACGGTTGGCCAAAATAAGAACCGGATAGGATCTCGAGATTGAAAATATAATTCTCAGAGTTAAATGAATATGACTCATACTCATAGATCGTTTCATGCACATTAAATAACTTCGGTCACCTATACCATTTGCTTAGGTAGTTCAATAAAATTACCTCTGTAAAAATGAAATAGCACTGCTTTTTTTCTGGATTAAAAACCATTGTTCTTTCGAAATGATTCACATCACATTCACAAACACCATTAGATTTGTTAGTTCTGTCTGCAGTCAACACCATCAAGTTTCCACAAGGACCTTGAGTTCCTGAGCGTATGCAACTTCCCTCATTTGTAACAGAATCGTTGTAATATAATTCTGATCCATTTTCACATATTCTGTCACTATTAAATTGAACACAAAAATCAGACATGTAATTTATATTAATGTTCTGTAATATCTATGAATGAGCACGTGCACACATGCGGCTAAACCAAAGCCAGTTACACATAAATCATCTCATAAAATAACTTACCGAGTTACAGATCTATGCACAATCAATGCCACAATTAAGATGATTGCAACTAAAACCACTGCCCCAAAAACTATTGGCTTCCACCTATGATCTGCCATGATTGTAGGGAAAATTTATACTGGGAAACCAGTTTTCGTGAGAGAAGATTTCGGGCCACACAAAAGGTGAAAAAGTAAATTCACTCTCACTCATGCAAAAATGTGCAATTCACTGACACTGAGGGTGACGCTCACCAAGTCTGCTGCATTTTTGTGACTAATCCCTCAACTATTCTAACGATCTCGAAACTATTTTCACCCAACTTTCCTCATTTGTTGAAGAGGTGAGAGGATCACACTGTTCAATCAGTTCAAACAAACAGAAAATGTTTCATTTTAGACTGTTCAAAAGAATCAATATTTAATTTATGAATTCCATCTAAAAATTCATATAATCACAGTTCTACACGGAAATCAGAGCACACTAAAATCCTGAGCATGGGTAGCAGGTGTAGTACGTAAAATGGTATCCCACACTAATAAAAATATTTATCAATGTGTGTCCGTATCCTATATATATGCTAGTTTATCATATCATAACTATATCTATAAGTTATGAACTCGTCCACATAAACTACGAGTATCGGTGCCGGCACTTCAAATGCTATATACTTGCGTATTTAGTATAACGATGATATGATAAGTAAGTGACGAAATATCTTGACTATAATTATATGAATACTTCACAAAAGATAGGTGTTCTACACCGAATCCTTTCCATTTGTATACAAATGTCTACTTGTGACTTCATTTGCTTATTATTATGAACTAGAGAACACACGTCCGCGTCCATCCCACAACTTTCATTTACTCGAACTGACAAAATATGTAACATCATTTGTGCCTAATAACGACATCCCAAGCACCAACACATATATTTCTTTCGCTTTTGCTAATGTTTAAAAAAGTGAGGATGTTTGTGGCCTTCTGGCATTGCATCTCCGGTTTTGGTTTAGTTGATTTGGTGTGGTGGTCGACTGGGGTTGGGTTTGGTTTGGTGGGAATGTGCTCTAAAGCTTTTTCATACATATTACTCTATATCATCATCATCCTGCACACATGGCATATTGTTATAATAATGTAAAAGTTTAGTATTTGTCTGGTTATGTTTGGCAATAGGAGCACGCAAAATTCCCAATTTACTCGTCACATATTATATGCATATGTGTAACACAAAAAAGCACTCTTAATTATAAACATTCCCCGAACACGTATATTATCACATTTACACACGTTTCGAATGAAGCCGAATTCAGAAAATGTGAACTTTATTGTGGACTGTGAACATGTAGTATATGTATGTTTGATCCTGGTTAGTCAAGTGCAAGCAAATATAATGTTCCCCTTCATTTTATATGTATGCAAACATACCCAATGTTCATGACATGACGATAGTATATTCGTGAATGTATATCGTCAATTTACATTGGATAATATACGAATGAAACATAACAAACAACAAACGATGAGTTTTTGTAAGCAAAAGGCTGGATTTTAAAGGGGAAACCACGAAGCCAGTGTAGCATGAATGTAGCTAGGGAAGTTCATGTAGGATTCGTAAACAGAAAAAGGTAAAATGCCTAAGGTTAAATCAATGATTCAATTCAATGCAATGCTACATAGAAAGAGTTTCATGAAAAAATACGATATAGCTAGAGTAAATTACAATTCGGCCAAGATGGTATAAAGAATCATTGGATTTCATAAACTTTGCGTTTGCTAATCATTGTGCAGTGCATGAATAATGAAGAGCATAAAGCAATGGGTAGTAATGTTGTAGATGGAGATGTCCACAATCATACACAAGGTCAAAAGCAAGAGTTTTAAATGAAATGGATGAGATGAGTAGAGCTTCATCTCATCCATCCCCAGCCAGTACAGGTGTTACATAGGTATGCGTACCTTTCCCATGAAAAAAAGCAAAAACTCCATTGAATTTGGTCTTTATATACTTTTCCCATCAAGCAAAGATCAAAGATAGATAGAAACTGAATGAGAGTGTTTGGCAGAGATTTTTTTCATGGTTCTCAGCAATCTTAACTTCAGAAGCACAACATGCAAGAAATATGCCTGAAGCAATAAAGCCAAAGTCCAAACCTGCATGTCTTTTGAGCATGGTTTATAGTTCTACTTGAATTTCCACGTATCTTGTTCCACAGATCCATTTCTTCGAAAATTGGATCATTTTACAGTTTCGTCTGGAATGTGGATGACGTTTCATGATCAAGATCTTTCTATTTGACTATCAAAGTAGGTAGATTACTTATAATTTTCAAGATACCGAAAAGAAGGCTTTATTTTAATGATAATTTGAAGAGTTTATGCATGATACATTTTTTAGCGAAAACAGGAGTCG
Organism: Orchesella villosa; assembly: GCA_036850725.1. Lineage (NCBI taxonomy): Eukaryota > Metazoa > Arthropoda > Collembola > Entomobryomorpha > Orchesellidae > Orchesella > Orchesella villosa. The sequence continues at coordinate 1,176 of JAANSM010003926.1, read as the reverse complement.
AAGAAAAGGGTCGTATATGAAAACTGCCAATGGTATCGCATAGCTAATCACACGATTTCATGGACGCCTGACATTAAATGAAGCGATAATTTCTATATAAGTATGCAATCACAATCACCTACGCTGTCAAAATTTGCATAAATTGGGTTAAGTATATGCGGTACGTACTTTTATAGAAATAGGTATACAAATTGCAAGTGTTACAATCGAAAAAACCTAATCATGATGTCTGATTAATGCTACCTTGAAAATCAGTAGGTTGATAATTGATGTAAAGTTTATTATGCATTTGAATATATACCACAATTATAGGACATATTATAATGTAACGTAATAAAGCATAAAAAGTGCAGTGTGCAATTTATATTATATTGATGCATGCATGCATATTTTATTTTTATGTTGGGTGAAGCAAGTTATCTATTTCTCAAGGCCGATCCCATAGAAATTTCTATGGGATCGGCCTTGCTATTTCTTTGAGCTGCTCAAATGATTTGCAGAATTAAAAATAAACTCAAAATTGGCATTTGCTTCAACTGCAATTGTAGCCAAAGCCAAACTACCGACATCCAGAACTGCTGAGGTAAAATCCCTAATTCCAAATAAGTTGCGACATTAATAACTTTATTTATGTGACCCAGTCCACAAAACATGAGATCAAACTAATAGTCGCATAAATGCTATTTATAGTACGTACGGTACGTATACATAACAGAAACTACTAGTTCTAAGGCGATACCTATGTTAACACATCTGACAAATATTTTTATTAAATCTACATTCCAGAAAGTTTTGTTTAGCTCCAAACATTGTCACAAAACTATCAACTATGAACACAATCAAAACCAAGCAATTTTGAACTCAGTTGAGTTTATTCTTTATCACGAAATTTGCTTCCGATTGATAAGTATAAAGCACAAGTAATTAAATTTACCACTCCGATGCACATCTCAGATAAAGAAAATTAAATAATTATAATAATTTAAACGTCCACTTAAGTACTTCTTTCCAGATGCCAGAAAGTTCCAAACGTTTGCTTTGGCATTATCTATTCACAAAAAAAGTATAACTCCTTCAGCTACTTAATCACTTTAGAGCAATCATAAGCTGAAATTTGGAGATAAGATCAATCAATGTACACATTATATATGCTATGATTATCTCATAACTATAACA
>JAANSM010003925.1:0-12092 GCA_036850725.1 Orchesella villosa | reverse complement strand
TGACTATGACTGAATTAGAGAGATCATATTCATAATATGACTGAATTATAGTGATCATATTGATCATATGACTGAATTATATCGATAATATAGATCATATGAATGAATTATATTGATCATACTGATCAATGAAAGCATATGAATGAATTATATTGATCATATTGATCAATGAAAGCATACTACTGTAACTATTCGATTCAGCATGTCAAAATACTTTTTATGTTTGCGCGCGCATAACTTTTAAAGCGCGCGATCGATTTGGCTGAAACGTATTCCCTAAAGAGCCCTTACGTACTCCTACCTATATGCAAAATTTGGTCAAAATCGGTTGATGTATGTGGCCAGGAGAGTGCGCACAGACGGACAAACGGACAGAGGGACAGACGACTTGGTAGAATTATAACATTCTGAATACATTCAGCTACGTAATAATCATGGGTTATAACAACTTGCTGGAATTTCTATTCATAGCTTATTTTCATGCGATTCTGCGAACGTAAAAGTTTAAAGACAAACATCACAATTTATTCCGCCTTTTGGTGATTCATTTGGGCTTACATGAATTTAGATTAAGATAATGCTTTTAACTTTCAATGCCTTAAAAACCAGATATAGGTATATAACACTTCTTATGAAACCAGCATTTTGTGATACTTTTAGAGATTTAAGGTAGTTCCAAAAAAGCATGTAATCGTACAGAAGATTGGAACGCGAAAAAGAAATTTAATTTCCCTGCATGTAAACCAAGGGTTATAACAACTTGCTGGCATTTCTTTTCATATCCGCATTTTTGCCATTCTGTAAATTTTCAGAGTCAAACATGACAATTTATTCGGACTAGATTTTGCCTTACATGAATTCCTATTCAGGTAACACTTTTAGCACAGGCACGAAAAAAGTTGGATTGCATTTCTTGTAAAACTTCACCATTTGGTGACTTTGAATTTCGAATTCTTCAGGTAGTTCTTGGGTTATGGGACGGATATGTGAGTATGCTATATGTTCAGAGAATTCAAATTTGATGAATTTTTATGTGTTTTAGCAGCACGTATGGTATACGATAAACTTCTATTAAGCTTTTCTCAATGTCACAATTAATAGTGTGTGATACTTTTGGATTTTTTAGGTAGTTCTTAGAAGCACGTAACTGAATAGACTGAACTGAATAGAAGATTGGAATGCGGAGATGAAATAGTATTTCTTTGCATGTGAATCATAGATTATCACAACTTGCTGGCATTATTCGCTTCACCGGCAATTCTTGGCATTTGGCATTGCCAAATTTTAGAGATAAACTTTACAGTTTTGGCGATTCGTTCGCTTTTTCATGAATGTCTTATAAATGCTTACCGTTTTATGGCTTTGAATTTCGAATTTTTCAAGTAGTTTCCAGGTAATGTGTGCGGCTATGTGTGCAAGCTGGGTTCTGATTCAGTATCATCACAACCAATTAAGACAAAAATTACAATTTATTCTTCCTTCAATTGGCCATATATGTATTTGCATATACATTTGCCTATAAGTAAGGCTTTTAGCTTTAACTGCATGAAAAGCAAGATAGATAGCAGTTCTTATAAAACCAAAAATGTGTGATGCTTTTGCGTTACCGGCGATTTGCCGCGGGGACACTTGCCCTCCGAATATTTGTATTATTTGCTCTTGTGGACATTTGCCCTTTGTAATTTTTGCCCTCCGAATTTCATCCCATCAAAATTTAGAACATCTTTATCATCATTTTTTAATAAAGTCGTTTGAGCACATCTTGTCAGCGTATATACATACATATTTTAAGTCATAAGCACATATCACATATAAGGAATAAGGGAAAGAAAACAAATTTAAAAGCTATTCTTTTCTTAAAGGTTTCGAGCACTATTTTCACGACAGTTGCTACGCGAAACTTGACATAATTATTGACTGCAACAATTACCCACTCTTTTAGGGTTACATAACTAAGGAGTTTATACTCTCTCAACATTTTCACATATGATGAAAATCTTTCAATAAATTTACCGAAAACTAACGCAAAGGTAGGCAAATAAACTCATCAATTATGCATCACGATAACATGGAGTTTCAAACTAGAAGTTCGTTATAAGCGTTTGACATGAAGTCCAAATACACCTCATCATGAACACTGTATAAATGTCATGTATTTGAGGCTACCAAAATATCCAGTAATACCATATGTTAAAATTGGGAATTTTACTCGGGTGGAGTCGCAAATCATTTTGCTTTTGGCCCTAGTAATTAGGTACGTTTTTATGTGTACTTAATACCACATAAGTACTACATGGTACATAATATTAATATAAGATTGAAGATGTACATAATAATATGGGCTTTGCAGTTACTCCTGTATTTACGTCACAATAATATTTTGTATCATATTATCATTAGCATATACTATGAGGTCTCATATTTAGACTTGAATGCTAATACACAAGTCCTTTGTGTTCCTTCTTTATGAAGTAGAGTATACTGATGCTTACTGGCTTACTGAAATAGGTATTTAAAACTTTAAGGAAAACACATAAAATTCCACACATGGCAGGCTTTAATTTTATTAATCAAAACACTCACAAAACAAAATTAAATGCGTCACTAGAAATTAGGTATTATTTGGCAGAAGTACGTTCTTAGTGGCAGAACACATCCTGGCAAATTTAAAAACCATCCTGGCAAAACAGGAATTTTATGGACAAAAAATCAGTGTGGCTTTCTGGCAAAAGCCCGATCACGTAATGGCAAAGCGATGTGGCATTCTGGCAAATGAGATGTAGTTTTACAGTCGTAAATTAATTTGTTATATGCATAACGTAACCATACTTTATTTGGTTTTCGTTTTACAATACAGTAATATTTTTATCGGTTGAGTATACACCGTCAAGTGGTAGTACTAAAATAGTACAAGTAAAAAATGTTTCAGCGTTTCTAATCAATATATAAATATCTTTGGTAGTATTAGGAGAGTATTATCTTTAGTAGTTTAGTATTAGGAATTATGAATAATTATTCAGACTGGGTCTTCATTTTCCGTTTTCTATTTTGCCAGAATGCAGCTACGTTCTGCCAGCTTGTGATTAGGAATTTGCCAGTTTGTGATTGTGATTTGCCGTTATGGTTCTGGGCAAAAATTATGTACCAAAGTGGCAATTGCCAGGATGGTTTCTGCCACCAAGACAGGCCACGATTTGGCATGGGAAGCCCATGTAAGGAATTTACATTTGCTGTCTAATATTAGTTTAGTCTATTATTATTTTTGTTATTTGTTTGCTTAGAACTAACATAACCCGATGTTTACATTCAAGAGAAGCGCTGTCATATTTGTCTCACCTTTTTCATGTACTCAAAATTTCAAATTAGTGACTTACTTCATAGAAATATATACATTTCGTTGAGCCTTGGAAGTGTGCTTGTTTAGTACTAAAGTTTTAACCAAACTATCCAAAACCTAACCATTAGTCTCCAGCTTATAAAGTTTTCAAAAGCGCATATCTTTTCTTTCAATATTCTCTAGATTAATCGTGCTAGGATTATCTTCAACGCGACGCTTTAAGTTTGCTAAAATTCTCAAAATGGCGGATGTAGTTGACAAACTCATTCTGGAAATTTTAGAAACTGAATCTATTCAAGGATGGAACGAGGGTTCCATCTCCAACTTTCTTAAGCGGTTCATTTTCCTTCCCTACGTTTGGAATACAGAGGAAAAAGTGTTTTTCCCAGTTCATAAAAAGAAAACAAGCTTATTTCATATTGTAATTGTATTTTTATCGGGTTTAATTACGTTCGGGGTAGGGTTTTTGAAGAATGAAGACTTTGATAGCTACATTCAAAGATTGTTTATGGTTTTAATTGTTCTGACAACAGGCTATGTAATGTATTTTCAATTTAGCAAGGCCATAAACAACTGTTTCTTTGTCAATCAAATGATTGATTTCAAAAAGAATATCACAGTAAATCCGATTACCTCTAAATTAAAAGTTAAAAAATTCTCAGAAATTGATAAAAGAGTCATCAGTGTTAGGGTTCTTCGGGCGTCTCTGAAATTCATTACGTATTTTTTCCCTGTAATTTCTTTCATTCTTCCGAATTCATCGTTTAATACCGTTGAAGTACTTTCTCTCGTTGGATCAGTACCGAATACCAATACCATCTTAAGCTATGTAGTTTCAAAAACATTCATATTCATTCAGTCAGCAATTACGTGGTTGTTTTGGAGCTCAGTTGTCCCGGTCTTACACCTTACAGTGAGCTCCACCCTTATTTTTTCATTCACTTCTCTAAGACACTGTATATTCCTTCTACACAGGTATTTTAACAATCAACAATTTGATTTGGTGATTAAATCTTCGTTCAGCAGGTGTACAATTGATCTGGTTGATACGCAGCTAATTACAAGTAGCTATTCGTGACATATTATTATGTAACCATATGCTTCAAATGGTTTATTGGTAATTAGTAAGTTAAATGTTAATTTAATTTACTTTTAAAATTTACTCTTGAAATTTTTAGTTCACATTTTTCCGAAAATACTATACTAGGGTGTTCAAAAGGTTAAACGATGTTCGTTTAACCTTTTGAATTGTTTCCGTTTCCCGAAAACGAAATGAAAAACGAAAATGTCATTTCGTTTGCATTTGCAAAACAAAATATAGATTTTTGTTTTGATTATAGTTTTTCAATAAAAACTTGAGACAAACAATAATTGTAAGGGTTTTGAGATAAAATGTGTAGTTAGAAGAACTATAGGATCAAAGTATTTTAAAAACATGGTTTATTGTCAATTGTATCCGCAACTCGATGAACAACTCTCCTAATTCTGCTATGTAGTAGCGTATCAACTGAATCGATTATGTACTTGTCTAACCATTTTCTTCCAACAAGCAATCTCGGTGCTGCATTGGCATTAACTTACATACTATTCTAATATTTCAGGAATTTTCGTAAACGTTACTGGAAGGATCTTCGTGTTCCCCTTATGCGGAAAAAAATAAGCGATCCACTGTAAAACATACTTTGGCCACCTTTTTATGACAGAGATGCAATGTGTCAACGTGCTGCACCTTTTGGAAGAAGTAATGTAAATATTTATTGCATTTTGTCCACCTTTTTATTCAAGTTGGCACTGGTCAAAAATCATATTAAATACACATATTAACAAATAAATATAGATTACTACTCGATAAAATATACAATATACGATTGAAATTTTATATATTTTTATATACGTTTATATATTTTTATGCATTTCGAAAATTAAAGCAAATTAACATTTTGTCAATACTACATATATCAAACATTAGCTTAGAAAAAACAAATTTCAAATATTTTTTATTGTACAATCAGGGCTCTCTTTGCCTTTTCCGGCCTACCACGCTTCCGCTTTGCACCTATAGGAATTGCTTTAGCGTCTGGTCTAACCTCAAAACTTCGATTTCTTATTGCAACTCCGATTAAATGTTTGCAAATGTAGTCCTTTTGAAAACTCGGACAGGTACAGGTTGAGTCCTCCCAATTCTCTGCTTTCATCTCCACCTTCCACATTCGGTTGATACTGCGTTTATATCCCTCAAAAGACTTCCAACTAGTATTCGTGTACATGCGTATATACTTGTCTATATCAATATCGCGTAGCTTAGCACTTCCGGTTGATGGTATAAAATAAAATTTGGTTTGTTTGTCTGCTGAGGTTCTATATTTTATTTCAGTGGATTTATTCCATTGGAATGCTGCAGTCTGTAGCTTAAGATTATATGTAGGTTTAACACTAAAGTCTTTGAAATTTGGCGAGGATGGGTTGCGTTCTTCAGACCAACCTTGTAACACCTTGCTCAAACTTTGCACGAGAAAACCAAACCCAACACGCTCATGGAAAGTACCTTCTGATTTTATCACTCTATTAGTTGCTTCCAGTCCATTATTAGTGCTTGGATACCCTGATGCAACTCCCTCGTACCACCCAGCATTTTTCTCCACATATTCCAATGTGAAATGCTCGCAGAAATTCGATGCAGTGTTTTGCCACTTCTTCACGAACAATTTAACTGCAGCTAAAAATTCGTCTTTGCACCTGCTCAATTGTAGTAGGCTAATATCCGTAAGTATATCAGCGCGTATATCAATAGAGATGGATTTCAAATACTTGCTATCACGTAAGTTTCTATACACATGAGCCCAGCAATTGACACGGATAAATTCTGTTCCAAAAACACTAGCAAACCCATTTGATATGCTATCAGCACAATCTGCTATAAGAGTTGTTGGACAATAATCCTCCTTTGATTTTTTGAGTGCTTGAAAACAAAACGCGTAATCTAATTTAGTTTCATTAGATGTAATCGCAACACAAAACGGATGAAATTTCTTATTTTTGTCAGAGGCTCCAAAAAGAAGCACTGGAAAACCCTCCCACATTAATTTATATGTTCCATCAGCCTGAATAGCATCACTGTTTGATATAAGGGCAAGAAGCCTCTTCGTTGTTAAAACGATTTTGAAACTTCCATCGTCAAAGTTAATGTCATGGTCAAGTACATAGGAAGCATCGGGAGTATCAGGAATATGAGATTTCTCAAGGCACAGAGCTTTCATTTGCCCAAGAGATACAACACGGGGTCCCTCCTTTCGTCTGATGTTGTGTTGTACATATGAAGCTATTTGTCTACGCTTAGGTTCTATACCATCTTTCCGCAAAGCTGTTAGTATTCGCTTTGGCCTTGTCACACCGTTTGCATACAACGCTTTGATTTTTTCTTTTGTATCATACGCTAATCCAATCTTTGTCACTCCATCATGATCGTGCTCCTCTTCGTTCGAGTACAAATCCACGTTCTCGTTAGTGGCTCTCTTCATAATAAAAATTTTTGAAGGGCACTCTCTGGTATATGAGCAGTCATATAAGTGTTTTGTTCCTTCATTGAGATTGCGGGTGTAACGCAATTTCCAAGTCCTTGCTTCTTTGACGTGGTGTTTAGCTTCATCTAAATTTGAAAATGTTCTCAGTAGGTCCCAGTCGAAGCTACGCTGGGTTCGTTTGGGTGGTGGACCATCAACCTCAATTTCGTCTTCTTGTGAAGTATTGGGGTCACGGAGAAGCTGAGAACGTACTTCAGCAATACTTTCCATCTGAAAACCATGATATTGGTATATTTATTCTAATTATGTAACAAAATTGGAATAACAAAATAAGTTTAATTTGTTGTATAAATTTCTTACCTTACTGAGATTTTTACTCAACTCAATTTATATATTTTCCAACAATTATGGGATAGCAACAACGACTTTTGCGATGACGAATTTTCTATTGCAGTTTGGTTTTTTGTTTAAGGATTTTACCCTCCAACTCATCACACAGGTTTAGAAGCTCCCATTGATATACATGAATATTAGACTAATTCATGCTTAGGGTTTTCTCATGATAGTATTTAGTCTTACCTTCATGGTATTCCTCTCATATTACAAAAACATTATCAAAATTATTATACTCATTTGCATCAAACACTTTATTAATAGTTATCGTACTGTAGACTAAGTTCTAGCATCAAATGAAAAACGCTATGTTAATCCCATGTCACTAGGATTTATCCAATTCAGTGAGCATGGATTCAGATTAGGATACACTTTACATTGTAAAATATGCATAGAAAATCAAGATGCGAAAAGGTGACACATTTGAATAAAAGGTGTGGATTTCATTTCCACTGTGGATACCGTTCTGTCAAGAAGTGAGCGGGTATGCAAAAATGAATGTATGCTAATAAAGGTGGCCGAAGTATGTTTAAAAGGTGACCTGTTAAATGTATGCCCCCCTTATGCACTACAAAATTCTTAGATTGTTGACGTTTTCGTATAACAACATGCATAAAAGTGACTTTATGAATATTGTTGTTGTTTGCATTTCCATATGCAACATACTTTGTACATATTCAGTCATTATTTTTGTTAAAGAACACAATTTAAGTAGAAGTAGTTTTGTTTTATTTTTAATGTTGTCCGTTGATACAGTTATACAAATCATATCGCTTTTTGGTGAAGCTAGTAACGTGGAACATACTTGGGGTGAAGTTAGCAAACGTATTAAACAACATCATTCACTTTTTGCATATTCATTACCACTGAAAACAAGAAGGTATGTCTCAAAGGAACTGAGGTCGTGGGCAAGCATAAGAGTGGAGTTTTTCTCGAATAATTTTTTTGACAAGTTAACACCACTAAATTTAATTCAATTTTGTGTACAAAATATAGTGAACTTGGTTCTACTTAGGTGCTAAATATAAAGTTAAATGTAATTAGCGTTTTATATTTGCTATAACAAAACCATGAAGTTATAAGCTTAAGCTACAATTTATATTTGATATTGTTAACCAAGTACCTGTAAGTTGCAGTTTATGTCTTTTGTGTGTAAGCATAAATAATTCTTCCATGCATACGAGTTTGTTTGTACACTATTTCTTTTGGCAAAACACTTTCCTTCGTTTCATGCTTGTTTTTCGCGTCCATTCGGAAGACTTTGAAAGGAACCATATCTTACAGAAAATGTTTTTCAAACAAAATTTTCATTCCAAAGCATTTATATAACATGCAAATTATTATGCAGTAGAAGCATTAAATTACCTAAGACTATGGTTAATTAAGATAAGTTAATGTGCCTCATAATTTGATAACCGATGCCTCGATCAATTCCTACCTCTTCAAAAATTCGTGGAAGTTCTAGATTCTTGACATGTTAAGCACATTTCAATTGAGAATTAGTTATTTTAATCGACAAATCTGGCTTGCGTAATCATTATTACCTCTAAATCACTCTCTGGAGCTTTTATTCCTTCCTCAGAAGATGGCTTAATTTTTTTTCTGAAGATTTTTATGTAACTTGCAGCCACAGTTTTCGAAGGTTTAGTGCTTCATGAAAATCAATTTATTATAGCCATAAGTTAGCAAATATAGCATAAAATGCTTGGCATTAGTTTCAGACACGAGGAGTTACTAATACAGTTGTGTTGAAGGCCAGTGTGCTTATTTAATTTTATTCTCTGACCCCAATATCTTTATGAACTACAAAATGGCAGATATAGTTGATAAATTGACTTTAGAAATTTTAAAAATACCAGCTCTTCAAGGGAATCCTGAATGCTCACGCATCTTTGCATTCTTACATCAATTCGATTTTGTTCCGTACGTGTGGAACAATGACAAAAAACTATTTCAATCAATAGTTGTGCTATTAAAAGCCAAGATAAAAACAGTTACAGAATACTTTTAAGTGCGAGGTTTCTGTGTGCGTCTCTTAGTTGCCTGCTATACATATTTACTACAATGGGTTTCATTTTTCCAAATACTTTTTTTAACCCATTGGAAGGCATTTTTTCTTATGCTAGCTTAACCCACGTAACAAACCATGTTCGGCGTTAAATCTTAATGACTACGTTCAGTCTAATTCAACTAGGTGTTTCATGGGCAGTTTGGCGCTCAGTTATTCCAGTTCTACAGTTCACAACAAGCACCACGTTTATATAATTTATGACTTTAAGAATTGCCCACTCTTTTGGAGTTATATGACGAGTTTATACTCTCTGAATATTTTCACGTATGTTGAATATCTTTTAATCGATTTACCAAAACCTTAACGAAAGGTAGGCAACTAAACTCATCAATTATGCGTCACCACCATATCGTTTCAAGCTACAAGGTTGTCGTAGTAGTTTGACATGGAATCCAAATACACCTCCTAATGAACTGTATATAAACGTCTATATATTTGAGGGTACTAAAAAATCGACTTGTACCATTCGTTAAAATAGACTTTTACCACTCATTAGTTGTTAGTTATACTGTTGGGAATACTATTTTCTAACCATCCAATGCTTCCCTGTTTTTACGAATTTTGCTTGGAAATGAGGTTATTTGATAAGCACACAATTATTAAGTAGTTTCAATCTCGATAACTATCGAGTTTTATTCGGTTTTAGCACAAACCAAAAGTCACGATCCTCCTCAAATATACCATGAACACTGACGACTTACTATGGACACTGACACACATGAACTTGACTATAGAACATTGAAAACGAAAGGGATTTTACCAGCTACCACCATGATAAAAATAAACGCATGTCCCTCTTGGACTAATTACTCGAGTTCAATTATGAACTAAGATTCAAAGTGCCCCTCATGGACTAACAACTCTACAGATGATCACTTCTGGACACTGATGATAACCCAATACCCCTCATGGGTCAGTTCACGGAAGATCACTTCCGGACGATGATGATAACTCGATGTCAAATATCTTCTTGACATTGACACACTCTCCCTCTCTCTTATGTATATTCTCGATCGTTCTGCTTCCTAATTATTATGTACCTCGTACATTTTCCTTCCCTCACTCACCTTCTCAGAATTATTTACCTCGTGCATTCTTCATTTCTTTACTCAAGTTGACTCAGAATAATGACACTGCGTTCTCCTTCTCAAGAGAACGCAACAAACCCTACGCTTCTAGACCTTCAATCTACGAGCCTATTTCCCCAAAAGTCACATTTTCTCTATAATTTACATTACCCATGTAAATCATTACTCAATAGACAAACAGCTATTACACCACAAAGTAGAGTTTTTTCAAATATTAAACTTCACTCGCGATGTGTAGAAGGTATGTCATATAATTGTTAGCAGTAACGGGATCGTCGAAAAAGTATCGACTAGTCTAAATATTGCCCGCGAATGCATCGACCGGCGAGTTAAAGTGTCGATCCATAAGTAAAATACATGAGTATGTTTGTTTCCTATTTTGCATTAAAGTGAAGTTTCAATGTTTCGATGCACATACTGTCTGTTAAGAAGTAACCAACTCTGAAGCCTTTATTCAAACCAGATCTGAACTACAGCATTTGGGTAAAACCAATTAGTATGACTAGAAATGGTAATCGTAAGCAAATGAATTTATTAGTAGACTTAGAGCATAGGGAAATAAAGCGCCTACTTACTTATATCCTTAATTTCAGATTGTACTAGCGATTATACACACCGTTGAATATGAATTATGAATACCGAGTGGAATACCATAAAAACTATTAAAAACAAGCAGCCAGGGTCTGCTTTGTTACTTAGAAAATATAAGAATACTTTAATTACACCATTCAAGGTCACGTAAACTCAAAATGTTTACGGGTCATTCAAAAATGTTGTTTGGCTTTCCAGCAAAACTGTCCGATTAAAAACTGCTGCATCTCCGTGATGCTTTACGAGCTTATGCTTCTTTTGAGAATGTTTATATAGGATTTCATGGAATTACGCTCATTATAGTTGCACTAGTTAAGTCACAATAGTATAAATATAGCTTACGTATGTACCCTATTTTAAGTATCATATATAGTATCAGTAGTAGGTCTTTATTGCATTATAATAGGTCTGCGGCCCACACGCTATTATAAACATAATGGAATACATACATGGAAATGTAGATATTATGATTAAAACACATTATATCACAAATATAACTGACAAGGAGTCCATATAGGATGCCCCCTTTTTAATCTGAGGGAGAAATCTGGGCGCATTTGACGACGATAAAATTAGGATCATCCATGAAAGCAGAAACTACGTAAGTATATGGTATATGTATGAAAATAATTATTTGAGTGAGTCTAACTCGCCTTTGGTATGTCCTTTCTTAATATTTTGTGTTGTATGGGAATGGGAATTGATGGAACATGAGTGGAGGGGGGGCCATGATCCACAGATGGTTCAGTAAAAGATTTTTTTATTTTTTATTAGCGTTTTTTTAATCTTTTTTTTGTAGAAATGTGGCTTATACAATATTAATATGCGATACAAGTGTACACAGTACTTAAGACGTTTCGGTACTTAAGAAAAAAAACGCTAATAAAAAACAAAAAATTAAAAACGCTAATAAAAGATAAAAAATCTTTTATTCAACCATCTGTGCATCATGGCCAATACAAATCATAGAAGTGTCACCAACCCACCCCCTCCACTCATGTCCCTTCAATTCCCATTTTCATACAACACACAAAATATTTAGAAAGGACATACCAAAGGCGAAATAGACTCATACTCAAATAAATTGCTTG
>JAANSM010003924.1:0-12093 GCA_036850725.1 Orchesella villosa | reverse complement strand
GTATATCATGTAATGTTGAATGTATAGCATCATATTATGTAATAATATATATGTAAATTTGAAGCTCATTAGCCTGAAGAAACTTCAAGATCCTGGTCATTCATTCCCTATCCATAATTAAGACAAAACATGGTCGTGACAAACATGTCATCATGATGATACTTCAACCGATAAGTAAATAAACAAAGCACATACATATTCTTGATCTAGATTTCTAGGAATATTCCCCAAATGACTCATTCAACTCCCAACATTATAGTATTTAGGTGGGACTCCACACTTGTTATTAATCTGTTTATTATACATCTCATTTTATTGTTATCAGGTTACCTTTCTCGACCATTCTCTCAAACGCCTGAAATGCGCAAACTAAACCGCTATATATGTATGACGCCTTATTACAGGATGAAGGAATTTTGTTTCCTGATTTTTTCTCTTGTGCTACTATTATGGTTATGATGACGTCTTTGAGAGAGCCACTTATACTTATGAGCAAAGTGTTTATCTCAAGCTTTTGTCTTAAATTACAATTTAATTGTAGGCAACTTTCAGTATTAGCGGATTGATTAGCATATAAACATTTCATTTTGAATAATGACTAACTGATGATTTAATTTATACATTGTGAGCCTATACTAAAATAAAAATTTCCTCTTTGCACTAAAAAGCGAGTAATAAATAAGAATTAAATGGGATTACAAACGTCAAGTCCAACACATTGAAAGACAAAATGGTGTAAACCTGCAGATTTTTCCTCACCCTGTTTATTCTTTCTCGCTTGAAAGTTCTTTTTACATTGTCTTAAAATTCATTGTTCATTCATATAAATACAAACATATTTTTGTAGGGTATGAAATGCTTTTACAATATAATACTCACGGTCGGAATGTTTCGCATTCCTTAGGCATTGCAAATTGCTATAACGGTTCATTACACAGACATTCAAACATATAGCAGGGAACACAAGTCAGCTAGCTATATACCACTCGAAAACTTTTAAGTTTTCTAACAATTTTTTTGAATTGAATTAATTAGCTAACTGCCATTTTACACCAGAGCCAATGTTGATAGCTCATCAAGCGTTGCTGACAAAGAAACATGCCATTAAAATGTAAGTTTGCCCTTTTACTACGTGCTTTTTTATGTTTACAGAAATCAAGTTCCTTTTTTTGCGAGAGCACTATTTAGGACAACCGGACACGCATCATACTGTTGAGTTTGAGTGCACTGGCTCATTTGCCTTCGAGCAATAAGAAAAGAGCTTTCAGTATGCTTGTGATTTGAGCCTTCAACTGGTTTTGACTATTTGAATGCCATTGGATTGGAATTCCCTTTTGATTACACATACATCTCTATACACATAACTACTAGTTTGAATTATTGTAAAAATGTTTAACAAATATTACACTTATAGTATTATCCCTTCTTTTAAAAGATAGCTGCTAATTTATGCGTCTGGCTCACCATATACTTACATACCATTTTGAAATCATCAATAGTGAAAATGTGAAGAAATAAGGACGAAGAATGAAAGTGAAAGAGCGTGGTAATAATACTTATGTATGATTCTTTTTTAGGGAGCCTACGTGCCACTATTTATATGCATATATACTGGTGACCGAATCAAAGATAAAAAGAGTTATGTATGTACATAACTCTTACTCTAACTCAAATGTTCGAAGATTTAGATTACTACAGTAGCGTAGAATAAAAAGTGATAAAATATACGTGTAGAAAACGTTAGCAAGTGAAATGTCTGCTGAAAATTTTATACACGTGTAACGTTTGGTGTGGTCCAATAAAGACACAATATTTATGCCCTGACATTTAACAATGTAATGAATTTGTGGGACAGATGCTTGAAAATTGTTTTTTAAATAAAGGTTGTCAATACATTTGTCTTCAAAGTAGTAAAAGGAAGTAAAACTGTAAAAATATATTTGAATTCAAGTCTGCCACATCAGGGGACAGTGGTGTACAGGTGTTCAGAGTTCTAGACAAAAAAATTCTTTCCTAGAAAAGTTCTCTAAGAGAGCATAGCAGGCAGAATATGAAAATTTTCAGAGTGATTTTTATAAAACATAAATTCTTTTGCAAACCTAGAGGTTTTCAGACATCCGTATTAGTATGCATTATGGACTCTAAACTCTAATGGATTCATTTACGAACCAGTCTCTGACGTTTCTAACGTGGGCAAATTTAATGCAAAAGTCGAAATCATATCAGAAACTAGTAATTTTAAACAAGTTGATTTTAATTAGAGAATCACTGACCTGTACACCCAACCTATCATTGCGCTCTTTTGCTCTCTATGTCAATTATTAAAAGATATATATACACAAAACGATTTTACCATACACTGTATTTAGCATTTTCTCTCAGTTCTAGAAACTCTTATAAGTTCATGGGGATTCAATGTTTTATTCTAAACATGTAATCATTTCATTTTAATCTGGAACTGATTCAGCACAAGCTGTCTAGCTTTTTCATGAGTTGCGTAACAAATAAAATTCCATTCCACCTTCTGAGGATTCTCATCTGGTGTGTGTCTATAGGGGAAGAAGGGTGTATATAATCTCGAAATAAAAAGCCAACTCATGATATATAGGTGCCACATTCGGCAACATAAGAAAAAGGGATGATGATGTTGATGATGATGATAATATTACGATGTAGATGAGGACGTGTAACGAGCAACGTGGACAAGGGGAAATGCCCTCAAAACCTGACACGCTGTTTGCTATCAAGATTCTCCTCCTAAATTCATCATCATCATCATCGCCACCTGGTTCGTAGTAGTAAGACGTAGTAAAGAGTTCAACAATGTCAGAGTGCACGTGTAGCTCCTGTGAATGCACCTTGAAATATGCAATTAATCCAACTCACTCACCATACCACCACTCACAATGAAAATGAGATAAGAATACACGCAAAGGAGTCTGTCAAAAGTTCAAATATACAAAGTATATATATGTATACAATAATACAATGTATATTTTTCTACATAAGAAAATCATACGAGATTCATAAGTATTTACATTAGGATATAGAGTATATATATTATGTTCCTGACTACAGACACGTTTCTTCCAAATTCTCCAATATGGCCAAGTTCTACTCTTACATCGCAGGGTGTGCAGTATAACAATGTAATATATTATACTTTCTATTGCTATCAAAACTAATATATTATGTGCAAATCTCAAACTTAAACCGTAACTCAAGTCTTGTGTTTAAACAAATGTTTAATGCTTGGTTAAAATTCACAAGACATCCAACAACCAACTACGTAGAATATAGCGATCATTGTTGAATCTTAACTGCTTCCCTTATATACAATATATATAATCATATAAAAATATGTACATATGAGCAAATGTAGGAACGGGGGTGTTATAGTTAACACCATAACGCATTCCTATATAACGTTTTACTTTAAAACTCGTATGGGAAGAAGGAGATATAAGAATTTACATTCATTTTTCTTCGGCTGGATTTGCGTCATAGAATAAATTAACTCTTGTTGCTTTATTGCAATAAACCAGTTATCCCTGTGTTGTGGTATTCAATTGGAAGCGGTTATTCCCAGGCCAAGCAACAGAGCAGGGTAAAACTCTAAACTTATCTGATTCTGATCCCAGTGCTCGCGTGTTTCTCAGAATGTCTTGAAGCTCCCCACTACTACCACACCATCATATCCTCATCATCACCCTATCATATGAGCCCAGGCCATGCATCAAGTTAGAAAACTTTGAAAACAACAACAATTGTTCTCCTTTTCCTTCCTAACAATCATAGTTTGTAGTTATATACCTATATAGATACTTATTGGCCTGTTTTTTCTACGATTTAATAAAAAGAAAAGCTGAGGCTGGGAGAGCCACACACATGCTTCTCCTCATAACATTCCACCTAGTGGTAGTGATGATGATAATGATGAGTATTACGAACCATTTCTAAGAGGGCTCGTGATTCGTAAGTTCAATACTATTTTGCCGCAGGATGAGAGAGAGGAGGAGGAATTTTTAACTGCGTTATTACTCTGCTTATGAAACCTCAGCTACCGGTTTTTGAATTAAATTAATATGAATGTTGGAATGCTAGATTATGATTATCAACAATTTGTTGAATTTTACAAGTTACTGAGCAGTCGTCCGCATTTCGCTTGACGAACAATCACCTTCATCCGTACAAGGTGATTTTCCGTCAGAAATTGATTGCTCAAGGCTAATCGGTTCATACTTGACCGAATATCGCCTCGAACCTTATTTAACTTTGTTGATAATGGGCCTTTGCGAATAAATTTTTACAGTCTATATATCCATGTACAAGGGGGAGAGTAAAGCTGCAGGTGGCAAGTAAAGAAAAAATTATAACAATTTTCTTTTTCTTAAAATTAACGTATTATGCAAAGCCCTAGGTATCACTCACCATTTACTTAATTCCCTCATCGAAAACCACACAGTGTTGATTTTCATGTACATAAAATAGAAAACCACTGGAAATCTGTCTATGTAATGAAGCCACATTTTCACCTATGGCATTTCTAATAAAAAAAACTATTTCAGTAGCAAAACTTGAGAAATCAAACCCCATTATAGCTCTACAATGAATCTTGAATGAATGAATTTATGTCTTTTTGATAACCTGAAATTTACGCATGGTACTGACTACTCACTACAAGTACACAATAATGATATCTATCGTGTGTGTATATATATATTTTAAATTTTATTTGCTACCTGTGTTTTGTACCCTTGCAATCCCAAAAGATGAACACCGTCACATGTTGTAAACTTCAGGTCACTACTTTCACGAGAGTGAACAGTTTTCAGTTAGGAATGAATGAAGTCAGTTGGAGGACAGGCACTCTAGATCAAAGTTAAATCCGATTTGGGTAGACAAAACATGACATGAAAAATAAGTCTGACAGGAATAGGGTACCAATAGAAAGGAACTGGTACCAAGGTAGTTGAAAACAGTGTAGTTTTTATTTGAAACCAGAGAAAGTCATATAGTAAAAAAAATCGAATATCTGGGAAAACTGGAATATGGAAGTGGAAAGGAGAAAAAGCCTAAAACACTTAACTGGTAAAATTACGCAACGGGCATTTTATATGGGAATTTAAAATGTCTTACAAAATTCACATCAAATGAATTATCAATGTATATTATATCGATCTAGATTTTTAAAGTTGAACACCAACTCTCAACTCTAGCTTTCCGGGAAAAAGTATGGACGACAAACAAAAACTAGAACAAAGTAGCGATCCCTGAATAATAATATGCCAATATATTATATTCTTTTTCTTCTGACTTCTGAGTATCCATCAACAATATATTATTCAGTACTTCTCCAGTAAAGAGCCCTACCATTTCATGCAATTTCTGCAATGTCGTACTGCTTTCTTTTTATTTGATTTCATGAAACACACATTTATAAACATGACATTTCTTAAACGGTTCTTTAGAATGGATTAACTATAATATTCAATGTTGGCCTGTCAAGTTAGTTGTTAAAATAATTTTAACAACTAACTATTATTATAAGAAAAAATAAATTTAGACCATATCGGCATTCATAACTCAGCATGTACAGCATTCTATCAAAAAGGAAGGACAGATGGTCATGCGATCAGAACGTAATTCTATTAATTAAACAAAAGTAATTATTTTGATGGCTGTCACATTCTCCTTCCTTATAAAGGAAAGTATTGCACACAGTATGATAAGCCATATTACCACGATATAGTTATAGAAGATGACAAACGCAGGCCAAGGTGATGTATCAAGCGACAATATGTATTATTACTATTTATTATTTATTACAACTCCCAAGCAAAACAGAAGTTCCAGCAATGCAATCCTATTTTTCATAATATAAAAGCGTTTGCTCAAAAGCACGAGGTGTCTAACAGGTGGTTGTAAGTATTTGGTAGCTTTTTTGGGAAGGCAGTCGCAGTATACAGAAGAAGTTCGCCGAACGGAAACATGAGAAATCATCGCATGGAACATGGAACTCTTCTTGAGTGTGATGCCAGCGGTCGATGAACGAGGACGAATTTTATCTCTTGGTCTTGGTCTGGCTCAATAATGCAATACTTTGTACCATACATTTTATGTATAGCCTATTCTGTTGATAAACGAAATACCCATGTGGTCGTTTCCCTTTTATTCCTTTGCTTGCTAATATTAATACTTAGGAACACCAACCACTTTTTGGACCGAGAAGAGGCAGGAGAGTCGAGTAGAGCTTTATAGAATGAATCACATGCAATAGCAAGTAGCAAGCGCAAGAGAGTAGCGCATTGATATACAAAGACGTGTAGTGTTAATATACGGGAACGGGCTCTTTGCCTGAAACTGGTTTACAGCCAAGTCGGCTTGCTGCAACCCTGTTACTCCAACCAAGACGAGGTGACCGAGTGGTTAAGGTGTTTGACTGCTAATCAAATGTGCTCTGCACGCGTGGGTTCGAATCCCATCCTCGTCGCTAGATATTTTTGCACTTTTTGCATACATTTCACATGTTTCATATAAATAGAGCTTTTATTCTTTTATAGAGTAAATGGCTTAATTTCAATCAAACGTAAGTTTTTGGATTGAAGGGCTTATGATACATTACATATTAAAGCGCATTACACCGTACGTTTAATTATTATAAGAATAGTTTATCTAAGTTTATACAGTGCTAGTTAAAACAAACATGCAATAAAATATCTAATATCAGAGTTTAATTGTAAGCGAGTTGTGTTTAGGGGTATTTATAGGCCATCATTAGCTGCAATACCGTAAAGAATCGTGGCTACATGTGTACAAGTCACAAGTCAAGAAAGAAACTGCAATTTTCAAAAGCTATAAATTGGGGCTATGTAACAATACGAATTCCCAATTCCCCATGTACAGTCATAGTCAAATGTCAGAAGTAACGGAAAATGATTGGCGATATTTTATTACAGCTCCACTTGGTTTTCAATTTACAGCAACCAACAGTTGGAGGTGTGATTGCATGAATTTTTTCGTCTTTCAAATGTTTGTATAATAATATTTGTATCAATCACTCATGGTCTCTATTGTCTCATGGTCCTAGCCATTCACCCACCCGATGCATTACGGATTATTATATGAATCAAGTATTTCATTTTCATATTTGCATGTTACATGCTGTTTTATAGTACAGTATCTTTTAAATTCTATAATTAAAAACGTCAGGCTTGGTTTTATTTCATATTTGCATTCTGAATTAACATGGCGTGTCAGTGTCTGAAAACAGTTTAGGTAATAGTTTAATAAATTATACATACGACATAACAAAATTGCATTATAAATCATCTTAAATTTATATATCATAGCCACAAGTCATTCGATTCATATACCTAAATATCAAGTTACAAATTACAAGTCGAGAACGCGAACCATTGTCTAAAGTAAAACTTATTACATATATATATGAATTAGTAAGTAGTATATGTACTCAAACTTCCAGTTTTACCATCTGCATTCATAAGGTATATTTTATGTATATTAATTATTAAGTAGATCACGTAGACAAGTTTAGCTAACTACAGACTCCGCAGTTGTAAAGAAGTACTTTCTATCCTTCAGAGAAATCACTGGGCGAAATAAAATGACAAAAAAACTATGAGTTATCGACAATCATTCTGTGGTCAAAGATTATAACACTCTACACAAAACATAATGTTCAATGTAACATTAAATACACAATAATATATTTTCCATTATCAACATGAATTCAAATGTGTGAGCAGTACATTTTAATGCACGATAGATTATTGGTATATATATATTACCAATTCACTAAAGGCTGTACATACTCAACACGAGTATTTTGGCAGAGGGAGGATTCCGAAAAATGCTACTTGCTAATTAAGGGTTACGACTTATTATAACTTAGGAAAGGTGGTGCTACCCGTCTATAACATCCCTTCGTGAATTGCAAACCCCCTTCAGAAGAAACTGATCCTTAACCCCTCAACATCATCATAATTAAAAATGTGATGAACGATCCCGAAAAAAATAAGTAATAAATAATTGACCACTAGTCCATAAACAAATAACTAGTCCGAAGAACGAATAAATAAGTAAATAAATATTACTAGTACCCCCTGTTTGTATACATTTCCTTAAAGGGCACACACATTCAAGGAGTCATAAGTACCCCGAAATGCATTATACCATATTTTAACGAATGGTAAAATCAGTAAAAAATGACTATATAAGAGGAATTGAAAATGTAAAGTCTAACAAAATGTGTTTCTATTCCAGTACTTCAGTAACGGGTTCAGTGTACTGTCCAGTCATCAGAATCATTCCAGTAGGATTGTGTCGTAGGACGTAGATGAAAGGTCTTTCAAATTTGAGAACTCTCTCCTCAATTTCCACCACGTTGGATTCCGTCTGTCTTGCGAAAAGCTTGGTTTCTCTCACCTGCCGATGGCTATGTTTATTATGGTGCCGCCTTCCAGAAGTTGATCTAGATGATTTTGATCGTTTTCCTTTGGTCCTCATAAAAGGTCTCATGGGTTCAAGTCGTGGGTTGGTATTGCTTCTAGCGCCATTGGCTGTTTGTCGCCGTTTCATTTTCTCCTCTGCGTGAGCCAACCGTAATGCCAATCGAATGTCCATTGACTGAGGTTGTGGCGGTGGTCCTCGACTTCGTTGTTCGTTCTGCCCAGGTTTTCTAGACATGGAGATCCAGTCGTTGACAGATAGGGGCTCTGCATAGTGTCCATACTGATCTTTGACGTATGGTCGAAGGATACGGATGAGATCAAGGTTCTTGTTGTTCTGCATATTGTTTTCTCTCATCGTGTCCGATAGTTTTTCCCATGTTCCAAATTCAGTGAAATGCATCATGTTTTTATCTACATGTAAATCTACCAAGCCATTTATTCCCTTGAATTGTGCCTGCTCTGACATGAAGAGGTCGGTGAGACCAAATCGCTTCAAGGTGTAGGTGAGGTTCACTGCTGTTTGATGCCTGAATCTTGGAAGAACCACTTTGAAGGAGTCTCTTGGATAAAATCCTCGCATGAGCTGTGTCCATGACTCAAGGGTAAGTTTAGACTTCAAGGATGCTACCCCTCCAATTGAAAATTCCCCAGGTTTTCCAGGCATCATCACAATCAAACTCAAGTCTCTGGACGTGTATGGTATTTCAACTGCTGTGGCATCTAGGTCTTTGTCATAGGCAGCTCTAAAATTACCCTTGACGGAAAGAGCAGGAACTGGAAACAATCTTCTTCCTAGAGCAGCTAGATTGAATGAAATTCATGCCATCTACTTTTGAGTCCCTCACTCCAGCAAATTGTCCCTGTTAAAGAAACATTATTGTAGAATCGGACACTAAATGCAAAAATTAAGCTAACTTTCACTTCTTCCTAATTATCTTACGTCGAAGAAAGTAGCCGTCAGTAATGACATGGGTCCGCTGAGTGGAAGACTGTAGTTCAAAAGCTCATATGAATGTCTCTGAATTTGAGCACGGATCATTTGATTGATAATGCTTTGAGCCAAATGTCCAGCAAACTTATAGTCAGCTTGCTCAACCCGTGCATCATAAAAGTGTTGTACCCTCGTTCTGTAAAAGTCGAGTATTCCTCCTTTGCTCTAAGTAAGTCAGCAGAAATAGTTTTTGAAATAATTTTCCATCTAAAAATACTGAATAACCGTCAAAAATATTTTTTTAACTATTCAATTTACCTTGTCTGCGATAAGCAAACGAATCATTGCAGCTGCAGTGTTAGGTTGAGACAGGAACGCTTGTGTAATATTATGGTACATCATGTGGGGATTGAAAGTAAGCATATCATCTAAACGTAAAAGTCCATCAAGTTGGCTAGCTGTGTTTCCCCTCGCCCCCAAAAATAACATTGACAAAGAGCTGGTAATCGTAAAGGGACTGACAACCATGTTCCCATAGCTTGTGGATGATTTGGAGACAGGGTTGGTAAGACTGCTGAAAAGTCTCAATGCAATTCTATTGTTGATGTCAACAAATGAACGCATTTCCGGATCCACACTGGTAAGCGTAGCTTCCAGACCAGGATTTCCTGGGGGAGCTGGGCCAAAGTCAGGTCGCTTCTCGGCAACAACGGGAGTATTATCGCTTTGAAGATGATTGCTAGCTTGACTTGGAACTTGAGCATTTGACAAATGTCCTCCTCCTCCTCCTCCAGCATCCGCTCCGTGTGTATCGCCGTGAGCATCTCCGTGACCATGACCGTGACCGTGGCCAGGTACAACGAGACCATGTTGATGTTGATAATGGTGGTCATGATGATCAGTCAAATTTTTGCGAACATTTTGGGGTAAAGCCTGTGGAGGGATGGCCAAGAGCCGGTCTGGAGCAAATGTTTGTGTTTCCGGTCCATAACTTTCACCAGGATGCTTGTAATTAGCATTCAATAGTCCGGTGATTGGATCCGTGTCATCAGCAGCACTTTTGACAGAAAAGAAAAAAATGATACATTAATCGTTATTTAATTACTTTATTTAATTACTTTGTATCAGAGATGTTTAATTAGTATAGACTTACCCATGCTGATATTGTAGGTGAGATGGGCGAGGTCTGTGCAAATAGTCGGGCAAGTTTGGAACAGGTTTCTTGACGTGCTTGTTGATGGCTGTGGAGGATGGTCTCGGCTTGGTTGGTTTCCCTTGCTTGACAAAAGGTCGCACATTTGAAGAGGACTGACTTGGCCTTGGGCGCTTCCTCTTGGGTTTTGCGGTGGGTGGAGGAACATAAACCTCTTCTTCCGAAGATGAAGAACCTTGTTGGTCTTCCAATGGTTGAATGACCTCAACAACTGGTACATACACTCCGTGATGAAATGTTTGGTACGGATCAAATCCAAATATTTCGTCATCATAAAATTCATTAGGCCTTTTGCTACTTGAAGTTTCATTAATAGGTCGTCTCTCTACCATGCTATTGATCGGTTTTTTGGATGGAGGAACATAGGGCTTGAGGGTGGAAGTAGTGAATTCTACTTCCGTATCAGCATCAGTTTCAGCTTCCTCCTGCTCAACTTCATTATCATCTCCTTCCACATTTGCGCTGCTGGAAGATTCCGCGCTATCATCATTTTCATCTAGCTGGCCCGACGCCGACGTTGACTGCTCAACCTCTTCATCAACAGGGATTCCAGGAATGCGATAGTCAGTAGGTGGTTGCTGAGGCTGTTCCTGTTGTACAACTTCCTGTTGCTGCTGTTGCGGTGAATCTACTGGCTCTGGATCAAAAACATCACCAGAGTTTACAAACTGCTGGCACCATTGGTGGCACAAATGGACGTCCCATTTGTTCAGATTGTTTAATCATAATTTCTAATGCGGACATTGGCTTTTGCGTCGTTGTAGTCATAGGTGGTTTAGTACTTGGCACTGGTGGGGCACCCTGATACGGTGGTGGTGGAATATCAGATTCCGCTGGATCAGTTGAGTACATCACAGGTTTATCCTTCTTCACAATGGTTGTCATTGTTTGAGGAGTTTTCGAATCCATTCCATTGTTAAAAAGATTACCATTGTACATGAAGCTTTCAGTTGTTTGGGGAGGTCTAGGTCGCAGCGTTGTTGAAGTTCTTACCGTCTGCGGTCTTGCGGTTGTTGTCGTTGTTGTTCTTGTTGTTGGCCGTCTTGTAGTAGTTGTAGTAGTGGTTGTGCTAACTCTAGCAGTCACTCTTGGGGTAATTCGAGGCAGGAAAGTGGAAGATGTAGTTCTTGCTGTCGTTGTAGATGTTGAAGGCCGGAGAGTTGGTGGGGGTTGTCTTCTTACCGGTGTTGTCGTTCTTCTTGTGGTTGTGGTAGTTGGTCTGGGTGTAGTTCTAGGTGGGAGCGTGGCTCTGGTAGTCGTTCTTGGTGGGAGCGTTGCTCTCGTAGTCGTTCTAGGTGGAAGTGTTGGTCTTGGAGTTGTGGTAGTGGTTGTTGTAGTTGTTCTCGCTGTTGGAGGTCTCGTCGTGGTGGTTGGGGTAGTTGTGGTTGTTCTAGTTGTTGTTGTGGTTGGTTTTGGGGTAGTGGTAGTTGTTGTAGTTGTCGTTGTGGTTCGTCTAGTAGTCGTAGTAGGTCTTG
>JAANSM010003923.1:0-12100 GCA_036850725.1 Orchesella villosa | reverse complement strand
ATAATCAAGGTCCTCTCGTCGCACACGAACTCGTAAAGAATAATTCATGAGCAAGCCATAAGTTAATGGCATTGAACTTGGTTTGAATAGTATTTGCTTCATGGTTGTTATTATTTTGGGGTGGAAGATTTTTCTTTATCGATCGAAGAGTCGTACGCTTGGAGTGCGGCCATACCACACATGAGATCGACTGGTAAATGTGTGAATAAAGGAACAGCAAACAAATGGGGGAATTGTTTTGCTAAGCCGACTAGAAAGTCAGGAAAAGCTCCTATGTGCTGTGTTATAAGACCCCAAGCATGAAGTGCTTTCGGCATGTGGGTAACAAGTAACTGGTTGGAGTATATAGTGAAAAGGGAAAGAAGGGAATGATTTATAAACAAAGATGACAACACGAAATTTCCCAATTCATGTAGATCTGGGATGATGTCTTCATAGGTAAGATAGCAGACTGCACTTGTGAAGAAAAATCCCATTTCAAGAACTTGTGTCTTGTGAAACTTCATCGGTTGGAAAGGCATAATAACATTATAGCTATATGCTCTTGGATACGTATGTAAAGCCCAATAGTTGTCTGGATCCAATTCACACTTACAGATAATAGTTAGGATCTCTCTACGTTGAAAATTCATGTTTATGGTACACAAGATGAGTCACTGGCTGAAAAAGGTCTTTTACACAAAGTAGTGATTTTATTGACACGTGCACACGAAAAGGTGGATTACATTGTATCTCCCCCTATTTTTATTGTTATATATTATCATGAATAGAGGGGAAGTAAGTCAGCTCTTGATAAATAGGGAGCTGTGTATGACACTGGAATTTAATAGGCAACCCGAGTTCTTGAAAACTCTCAATAACAGTAGGGAATGCTGTTCGGCATTTTACGATTTCTGTCAATGCCCATACGAGCCCAAGTTCTTTTAGGTGAGGGGAATGAAATATCAGATTTTGTTGGATCTCATTTACAATGCGAGAAGTTGTTCCCTGTAGTAAAGGAGATATATTGACTGCAGTTTGAAAATGTTTTAAAGGGAAATTCTCAATATCTACGTTCTCAGTATAGAAAATAAATGCAGAATAAAAGAAACCACTATCTGCTAATTTTTCTTTGATAACTCTATTTAAAAAAATTTGATCATCTTTAAAAAATCCCAAATAGTAAATATGACTATTAGTATTGGCTCGATGAATAAAAACTACACCGTTATTAATGTTCCAAAATAAAGGGTTTCCGGCACGGAAGTCCTGTATAAGTCTTTTCTGAGCTGCTATCAGTGTGTTCTCCATTACTTCATAATGTCAATCAAGTCCGTAAAAATATTTGTTTCTTCTGAAGGTTTGTCCTCAGTATTGCTGTTGGTCTTTTGTGCTTCCAAATTCTGAAAAAATGAAGGAAGAGTATAGAGAGATGGTACTTGAGCCTCAGGAGGACAAGCGATAGTGCCAGACAAAGGATGCGCTTGATTTGCCAATGTGGTTATTTTTTTAGCTGTATTCGGTATATCTGTAGCTGCTGAACCGTCCGTCTCCCCTTTCCGCTTTAATGGGTTTGGTGTATTAATATAGCTTTTATCAATACCGCCAACAAGTTCAATCTCGGAATCATTTTGAGAAGACAAGTGTAGGCATTCGTAACTGTGCATAACGTAAGTTTGACGATTTAGGGAAAAAAGGTTTTCAAATTCCCCTTGTCGTAAGATTTTTTGTGTGTATATTACAACTTCTGCACTTGTGTTTACTAACGTGTGGAAATCCGGAGGTTTGCTTGACAATGGAAGGGTAAGTTGTCGTCTACGGCCCGTTATAGATCTCAATGATGGGATTTGTGTATATAATTTATTCTTGGTATCTTTGTGATCCAATTGATCCCAAGTTGGCTGTATGTATTGAAGCCCTCGTATAATTTTATAAGCATCTTCATAATGTATGAAACTAAATGCGTTAAAGCATGACAAAGCTTCCTTTTTTAGAAAAGGTATTATAAATTGCCGGGGCATACAATATTGCAAGATTTCTTTTTCCAAACGTAGAATAAATGAACAAACGAGAATAGGATCATTGGGGTTTGTGAGAAAATCTGGTTTGCCGGTGATCTCCAACTTTACTTGTTTACAACGTACCGTGGACGTGGAGATCGGGTTGAGGTTAACATATGTATTGAAATAATGCGGCATGTTGATTTTAAAATCAACCTGAAGTAAGTAGAAAATATAGGTGTATGTCAGTATCTCGTCTCGAGATTCACCTGTTTCAGACTTGGCTTGTTGTAATCTGTGAGTATGGATGTTTTCTAACAGGCGTAACAAGGTAGAACACCACACCTGATATGACATAACGTATTTAGTATCGTCATGGTTTAGCTGAGTTATGTATGATGTGGTATAATTTTCTTTTTTCGTCAATTCATCTTGTTGGGCTTTTAAATAAAGAAGAATGAAAGAAGGATGCTGCTGTAGTAGTGAGGGGCAGAATGCTTGAGTTAAATTTGCTTGCAAGTATGAAATCAATGGGATGATAAATTGCTCTGACAATTTCTGAACGTGATCCGAGTAGATAGTATAGAGATATTTCCAATTATCCAAATTAAGAGTAACGTCAGGGTGCTCCTTAATAATTACTTTATAAAATTTGGTGTATAATAACGCAAAATGTTTTTCCATAATAGTTAATTCATTGGTTGATGGGAGTAAGTTCAATGTCGACATACCGCTTCTGGTTTTCTGGGTTACCGGAAATAGTTTTTTCGTATCTTGTTGGAGATTTAGTGAGAATATTGATGTTGTTATAACGTCCTAAATTTTTATCCACTGGCTTCTTAACATGTTGTGGTTTTGGTGCATCTGGTCTACCTGGTCCAAGAGAAAGAGTTCGTAAGGTTTCCAATCGTGCGGCTCGTGCTGCTTCTTCATGAGTATTGTCCCAATCGAGTTGAAATGAGTGAGAAGTTTCAGCAACTGGGGCAATTGGAGCAAGTGGAGGTGGTAAGCTGGTATGTTGAGGAGATCCAGGGGGAGTTACATAAAATCTGGAAGTTGATTGAGAAGGTAATGTGTTCCTTAATAAAATTGACTTTCGTAATATTTTAAAAGTTTGCAGTGTTAATACAGCAGCAATATAGAAGAGAATCAGAAATATCATAATTTCCAAGTGCAGAGGAAAATAGCAATCTGCATTATGTTTGTCAGCTCTAACAGGCTTGGTAATAAATAGTGAAACAACGACATAGAGATCGTGTAAAAAGTACGCTAGCACAAGAATCGCAGTGAAGAAAAGAAAGTCGAGAAATAGTGATACTGAATTTAAAGTAGAAACATGATCAGATAGAATTGTGGGAAAATTTATAGGTCCCTCGTATTTTTGCACATTAGGCGGAGTCGCAAATTCGTGGTGATTGAGAAGTCCCGCTGCGATTGTCATATTAAAAGTTGGTATACGAGGTAAGTGATGAGTTTGGTAACCGGCTGGTAAGAAGAAATCCCCCTTTGTCATTAAAGCTGGAATACGATGAGTGCGAGTAGCAAATTGTTCTTTGAGGCATGGTGTTGAGTGAAAAAATCGATCTGGTACATGGATGCCGGATATATGACAACCACAACTATAGCTGAGGTAAAAACTTCCTACTGTTGAAAGTTGATGATTTTCACTTTCGTCAATTAATCTCGATACTTGCTGTGAATTTTGGCCATCAGTACAAATGAGTCTGGTTTCAGGTTGAGGGTAAGTAATGTAGACATGTTCCGCATCAATAAATGTTAGCCGTGTATCTTGACTCAATTCTTTCTTAAATTTGCAGTTTTTTAGTAAAGAAGCTGTTCCGCCAGTCAAAATATGGTTGAGACACTTGTCACCATATGCGCGAATGGTTGTTTGTAATGGAAGTTTGCACATTCCATTTTTAAAGAGTCCACACATTTCAGCTTGTAAGTCAGTAATTGGCCAGATGGCATTTTCCGACTGAATAAGTATTTTTGTGTCTAAGTCAAGAGTGTATGTCATGTTTCTAAACGCATTTGGAATTGGGGTGACTTGAAACACTCTAAAATTATCTCGTCTCTTTCTTACTGGAACTGATAACATGATGTGAACGAATGATTTATCAGCATTACATGAGACTAAAGGTTGAGTATAATAGGAATCGTAATCTGGCATGGCTAATACAAATTCAGTTGATTCAAGGTCTTTACTTAGCAATTTCAGTTGTTCTTGTAATTGCGTAGAGCTAACCACAAGATGAGGTAATACGCGAGATTGACAAGCAGAGACGATGGAATTTTCTATATAAATTCCCACAAAGTAATGGAATTGTGACAAAAGTTCTTGCGATAGAACAAAGGGTCTAAAAGCCTGATCCAGTTGTGTGTGCCATAAATGTTGTAATGTTGCATTTATGGCCGCGTGCATGTTTGTGAAGCTGTTAGCTACTTCGTTATGGAACCCGTTTAGTTGATTTGCAAGACGAATGGCATATTTATGATCTTCGGTTAAATATTTTCTCAAAAGATTTATTTGAGCTGTTACTTGATTTTGTTCTTGTCCCAGGGAAGCAAGGTCTTCCTCTGTAGCCACTCCAAATAGCAATTTGTTCAGTTTTCCAATAATGGGTAGAAATGATTCTCCTGTAGAAACAAATCTGCGGGTGCGAGTAGATTTTCGATGTTTTCTTTCTACCAGGGTGGAAGGTAAGGCCACGGAAGTCAATAGTCCATTTACTATGTGAAGATGTTTTTGAAAATTGTAAAAAATGTCACAATAAGGATAGTTGTCTTTACAGACGTCTCCAACTTGTGGGCGATATTTTGTAAACTCTGATAGTCGTATATGTAAAGGCTCATAAACAAATACTATTTCTGCTGTAGAGGTGTAAATAGTTGCTGTTAACGGTTGAACGTGTGCTCCGTTGTAAATTTGGGCTTCAGCATTTGTGACATCTTGAAATTCAGGTGATAATAAATCTTCTTGATTGATCACTTGACTTGTAGTTATTATTACGAAACTAAATAAAATAATAACTTTTCGAATGAATAGCTCCATTTTGGGAAATAGTTAGTGCCTGACGTAATCATCTAGCCATCGTGGTGGTCGTACAACTCGGCCATACCTTGTTCTAGGTGGGTTGAGTGAATTCCTAATAGCAGAGGCTTCTAATTGGAATCTTATGTTGTCTTCACTATTGGATTGATCTGGGGTGAATTGAATCAAGTTTTCACTATTTCCATGTTCACTTTGAGAGAACTCAATCAGATTTGCACTAGTCTCAAGTTCCGATGCGGTTGGTGTCTGCGTTAGGTTGGTGTGTGTATTCCCTGGTAAAGGAGTATTTGGAGGAGTTGCTGTTGGTGTGACTTCTTGGAAGCTAAGATCTGAAGTGGTTGAGACTTCTTCCGAGCGCCGTCTTAAGTATGTACTATTTCTGTTTCTTGCAGTATTTTGCTGTAGAGTTTGATTATGAGTCTGAATTTCTTCTTCTTCGCTATCATCCGAGTCAGATATATTGTCATGACTTGCTGAGTATGTTGTATTTTGTAAAGGTAAAATTGTATCTGACTTTTCCTTATGACTATGTTTTGAATACGCTTTAAGGCTTATTAATATAGGTTCTATGCTCGGAAATGGCAACTGAACCGTATTGGTTATTTTCTTAAATATAGTTTTAGGATGTAACTCCTCATCTATATCAGTCAATATAGCTATGCATAAATAACATAATGCCAGTACATTATATAAATTTGGTGGACTCCATATTTTAATTTGTATCGGATAACTATGTGATACATTTATACGGTACCATGATAAAAATAAGCCTAAGTTGGCACTTAGCTTATCAATTTCAACTTCTTTAAATATAAGAAGGAAAAATGGTACAAAAGCTGGTTGTTGAAAAAGTTCTATATAACAAACTTCGTTTCGTAAGGAAATGGGTAATTCTTTTAGATTTTTTAGATATTTATGTTTTTTAGCTTCCAATTTAAAACCTTCAAAACTTGGAGCTATTACTAATAAACACCCATTTTGGTAATTATTAATGAACGTTGTGTTAAATGTCGGAGCTATATATTCAATTTGATAATCATGAAATTTGATTTCATGCATTTGATTATCGTAGTTTTCCTCAATGGGAATATTCCATTCTTTTAACATATTTCGCCATTCATTTTCATTAGTATTATATTTTTTCATTTTATCTATGGCATTCGCCAAATTATCAATTCCGTCTATTTCATCATCAGATGACTCATAAGTTAGTGTTGGTGAGTAAAATGGTCTCATCCGGCGACAATGAATAATATCTTTTTTACCCGATTCTGCATACATAATTTCGTAATTTATTTGTGAGATTTTCTGAACTACGATAGCGGGTCCAAACCATTTTCTTAATAGTTTTTTGGATGTTTCTGATGGTAATGAGGGTTTCTGTATTAATACTAAATCCCCTACTTCGTATTGGTAACAACTTTTGCCTTTGTCATAACGTTCTTTCATTTCTCGCCTGACTTTATCCAATTGAGTTTTAACAATTGCTTTTATTTTTGGAAGCTGCTGCAATTGCTCTAGTCTTGGGGAAAGATCTAATTGTCCTAACTCATGATCAATTCCGCTGAGTCCTTTTCGTCCGTAAACGACTTCAAATGGAGTCAATTTAGAACTTTGATGAGGACACGTGTTTATTATGTATTTTATGAAGGGTATCAAGTCACTCCATTTGGTATGGTTCATTTCTGATAAGTATAATCTCATGATAGATAATATTACTGAGTTATATCTTTCTATTCCGCCGTTCGCTCGCGGATTATATGCTGTTGTTTCTTTCTTCCCTATTTTTAATGCAGACAATAACTCTTTTATGACATCAGCCATAAAACTAGTTCCCCTATCAGATAAAATTAAATTCGGAGGTCCATGATTCCCTATGATGTCATGTATTAAAAATTGTACAACATCTTTTACTTGTTGTGTATCAGTAGCTCGCATTTCAATGTACTTTGAGAAAAGACACGTAGCAGCAATGATATGCTTTTTTCCGTCATGGCTAGTTGGTGAAATTGGACCCAAAAAGTCCAGTTGAATGCAATAGAAAGGGATTTCTTTTAAGGGTGTCTCACCCATAAATCCTTGCTGCGGACGGATAGGGCGCTTATAAATCTGACATTGTGTACATTCTCTAACAGCCCTCCAAATATCATCTTTCATGCCTTTCCAATAATATTTTGCTGCAACCTTTTTCATCGTGCTTTCAAAGCCACGATGGCCTGCGAGGATGTCTGAGTGCATTGAATTAATTACATCTCTTTGTAATATTTTTGGTATTACTAGACGTGGATAGCCTGCTTTTGTATTGTATAATAACCCGTTACGTATTTCGTATGTACTTTTGGTATCAGAACTTTGTGGTGCGTTCAGACAATCATTTTTTAACTTAGCAGTGATTTTATCATTTGATTGTAAATTGTTTATGCTAAACGGAATTTGAAATAGTACAGGTTCTGGCCATGGTATATCTTCAGGATTTTTCCCTGCTCCGGTTACAGGTAACCGTGATAGAGCATCAGCTCGTTTATTGTGACTACCTTTCTTGTAATGGTAAACAATGACATATTCGGAGAGTTCTAATGCCCATCGTGCTATGCGTCTATTTACTGCTGTCTTTTTACTAAATCCTGCTGCTACTATTGGTTTATTATCAGTATAGACGTGAGTTTTACGTCCGTAGCAGTAACAAGGGAAGTGTTTTATTCCAAATAATACGGCGAAAAATTCTTTTTCCATTGTACTATAATTAATTTGAGACGGTGTAAATCTCTTACTAGCATACGCTATTACGCGTTCTCCTTCTGGATGGGGTTGAACTAAGATTGACCCGATTATTGAGCCAAGATAGGTGATGTTGTGAGTGCATTTTTGAGTGCATCAAATGCAGTTTGACATTCGGGTGTCCATTCTAATTTACTATCTTTATGTATTAGCTTAGTGACTGGTCTACTAAGATTAGCAAATTGTGGTATGAATTTCCTGTAATAATTAACTAACCCGAGAAAATGTTGAACTTCCTTTACTGTTTTTGGAATAGGAAGGGCTGCTACTGTTTCAACTTTATGTGGAACTACCTCAATGCCACTTTCACTAACAACATGTCCTAGTATTTTTATTTTTGTTCTTGCAAATAAACATTTAGTTGCACTGAGTTTTAAATTTTTACTTGCCACTACTTGAAAAATTTCTTTTAAATGCTTTAAATGATCTTCAAATGTTTTTGACATAACAAAAATGTCGTCAATANTCTCTTAAATGCTTTACATGGTCGTCGAATGTTTTTGACATGACAAAAATGTCATCAATGTAAATGAGACATATTCCTTTCGAAATTTGTTCAGAAAACATGTCTGCCATTGCTTTTTGAAATTTGAGAGGTGCAGTGTGCAACCCAAACGGGAGCCGTTTATAACTCACCATTCGGCTATCTGAGACGACTGTGCATAGTTTTTGATCAGCTTCACAGAGAGGAAGTTGTAAAAAGCCTTTAGAACAATCAATGGCGGATATGAATTTGTATCCTCTCATTCTGTCAATTATGGTTTCAGGATTTGGTAATGGAAAAGAACTTTGTACTGAAGCCTGATTTAATGCTCTAAAATCTGCGCATATTCTTGCAGTAGGTTTGCCATCAGGATTTTTATGACCACTGGCTACACAGACTATTGGACTACTCCATGGAGAATCATGTTTGTCAGTAACAATATCTTGTTCCAAAAGATGAGTCAAGTGTTTATCAATCTCACTTCGCTCCCATTCTGAGCAACGGTGAGGTCTATGTTTGATGGGAACAACACCTGGTTTTAGTTGAATTGGTGGTATTTCAATATTAGCCGCAGGAAGGGGCTCATGTGGAGAATGAAATATATGAGAAAATTCATGCAGTAATTCTAGTATTTGTTCTCGTTCTGATTTGCTCAGCTCAGTATTCACTGATTTTTGAGCTTGTTCCTCCGTTATATGGTATGTAGGTGCACAAGAAATTTCTAAAAAGTTTACTGTTTCTGGTTTTGAAAGTAAAACTTTTTGTTGTTCATAAATTGTAACTGGCTTATTTGATAAATTTAAAAATGTACATGAAGGCTTGGAGGTGGAAATGTGTATGCCTGTTACAATGAGACCATATTTTGCCGTGAGAGGACAATAAAACAATGTTGGTTTAACAATTTCAGGGAACAAAACTGGAATAGTTTGATTTGAATTTATGGGAAATGTAACTGTTTCAGTGGCAATCACTGGTAGAGATTTGTATTCTAATTCTGACTCTAATGTAGTCAGGAGTGTAGTAACCGTATGAATAAATGGCACTGAAGTTTGCTTGCCAATTTTAGCATTTTGTGTATTAAAATCAATTACAATGCCCTGTTCTTCGCATGTTATCGTTACCAAGTAAGGCTTGAAACGGAGCTTCAGGAAGTATGTAAAATTTACAAGAAAGAGTAATTGACTGAATGCCGACAGGAGTCGTAATGTGAAAGTGAATTGCCATAGGTTTTTTGTCAACTCCAGCTATACGAAGTGGAGGAGTAATTTTTTCAAAGTGTAATCCATGTGCTACATCTTCTCTGAGTAAAGATACAGAAGATCCTGAGTCTAATATTAATTCCACTGTTTGATTATTAATAGTACATAATACTGAGGTAATAGAAGAAATATTACTCATATTAATCAAGGTGGATGCATGGTAATTCATGAGAGTGTTTTTAGTTTCGGAGACACTCTCCGCAACTCCACTTAAAGGTTTCCCGAATTCCGATTTATAGTGTTGGATGATGATGCGTTATTATTAACATCTGTATCTGCGTAATTTACGCGAGCGGAAATTGGGAGTGGTGGTCGCCCTGATCTATTTGGATATGGATGCTGTCGGTATGGATTAGGTTGATAGTTAGCTCGTGGATTATATAATGGTGTTCGAAATTGTCCATATGTATTATTAAAATTTTGCGGACGTGGGGCGATTTGAGACTGATAACGCGGATAAAACTGTCTAGTATTGTATCTTTGTTGGTTGGGATAACCCTGATGAATAGGACGTCTATCTGGATAACGTCGCTTGTTAGTGCAAAACACTTCTAATTTATTTAATCTCCTCTCAATAGCCGTGAGGTCTAATTCAGGTTTAGGAGGTGGATGTCGTGCTTGTATAGCCCTGTCTTGCACTGGCATGTTCATGAACACAACATTATCATCTAAATTATCTTTATGAAAACGACTAAAAGCTTTGCTTTCGTCAATACGAGCTAGAACTTTAGTTAATTCCTCCATTGTTTTAGGAGCCTGCATATATGCAGCAGTTCTGTTATCGTCTTGTAAATTCATCATAATATGATTTACTCGCTCCTCATCCTTCATATTCGGATTTACAGAAGTGCATAGGTTATTCATTGCAATTGCAAATTCTGAACATGATTCGGCTTTGCCTTGCCGTTGTTGTTGCAATTTAAAGCCTAAAAACTGTTTGCGAGTCTCAACAGACCCCCCAGTATCTAAAAATTCCTGTTTTAATTCTTGCCATGTCCAAGGAAATTTGCCAAGGCGACTGCGATCGTCATTAAGACTAAAATACCATTGTAGTGACTTATTTATGAGAAATGTAGGAAACTGTTGCAATTTGATTGCGTCATTCCAATTATTTGCTTTAGCTGCGATTTCAAATAATCGCATAAATGCTAAAGGATCTGCGCCTGGTGCAGCAGAATCAAATGGTTGTGGTTTAGTTACGATTTTTGCTGGTCGTGCAAAATTAGACGATTGGAGAATAGATGCCAGACGATTAGCAATTAATGGTTGGCCATCAGTATCAGCAGTATCGTCAAGATCGGAATCTACAATGGGACTTGTGGCCCTATTATGAGTAGTTGTACGTGTCAAATGACGCGTATTCAAATTGCTAGATGTTTGAGCTGCATTTGTATTTATGGATGGAGGTGGACGTATAGTGCTACTTGGTGGAGGAATATACTCCGTACGATTAAATAATCTGCCATCAGCAGCAAGAATCTGGCTTTGTTGCATCATTCTTGTCGATTGTGTTTCAGGACGAAATGGATTTATTATATTGAATGCGTCTCCTCCTTCTGCCGTATCATCCTCATCCAAACTCATGATGAGTAAGGTGGGGTACTATGAGAATGTGCTAATAGTTCCGTTAAAACTATTGGGATCTACCNATGATGAGTAAGGTGGGGTACTAAGAGAATGTGCTAATAGTTCCGTTAAAACTATTTGGATCTACCGTTTTTTATAATAATGAAGTGCCGCGCGGCAGTAATTGGCAACTAAGTTATTACGTACGTGGAAAACACGTTATTTATTACAATAAACGTAAGGCCCTACGATTTATTATGTGTAAATATGTTTGATAGTAATGAGTTGCTCTAGCACTTGTTTTCGTGTGGTCAGCTAATTTTGCTGTGATAATAATATTTTCCCAAATAGCCCCTGGCCAGGTAAGGAACAATCTACCCACGGTAGAGGGAATGGAGTTTTGAGTATCAAAGACGGATAATTTTTATTATTTGAAGTTAGGAATATTGGTAAAAGTAATCGGAAAGGAGAAGACGGGAGCAGTACCACATCACAATGAGAACTCACTTTTCTTTTTTAAAATGTATAGTTAAATGCATGAGATATAATAGATCGTATGGTAGAAAGCCCGAACGAATCGGAAGAAAGTTCGAGTAAATGGTGTATAAGGAAGAATAAAAGAAAAATTATTATGCAAAGCAAAAGTAGAGTGAGCATGGTATAGGCTAGTTTAGTTAGAGTAATAGGGGCATTCCCAGACACAAACTAAGGTAACTGGCTGAAATGTGAGGAAAGGCAAAGCCAGTAATAATAAAGGCCGCCTTTAAACAGGAGTAACAATAGAGAAAAGGTAAGAAGAAAATGACAAAGGTACGGTTTGTTGCGCGTATCAAATGAGGTTTGAATCCCCAGCGTAATATAAAAGGAAAAATGTAATAGAAGTGAGACCCGAGGATCTGTTTACCACGTAACTTTTAGCAACTACGGTAATAGTAAATCTTAAATAGCGAAACCCAAGTAATACAAGGAGAGCTAGAAC
>JAANSM010003922.1:0-12100 GCA_036850725.1 Orchesella villosa | reverse complement strand
TTATCATATTCATCAATAATACGAAAGAGAAAAAAAAGTTGCGAGGTAAATTGTGAAATAAGTAAAAGTGTCCGGTATCCTCGTGTCCCTTACTTACCTAATTAAAAGGATGCTCATCCTTTTCCACATGTATGAAACCGTTAAGGAAATTGTGGAATAGGAGTGTGCCCTCATTATATACTCATGCTTTATTGCACAATTCTCCTCTCTCAAGATTGTTTTGATGCCAAAAGTAAGCAAGCAAAACATGTTTCTAAACATGCCGTTAAATTGCTGCTTTGCTTTGCAAGAACACAAGTCTAGGCCCAACCAAGGAGCTAAAAGGAAAGGCAATATAAGCAATCAAGAATGTCAAGTTGAGACACCAATGTCGTAAATCGTATTGCAGAGCAATTGCACAAAAGCCAAGCAAACTAGAGAGTAAAAGAGGAACGAGTGAGAGAGTTTGCATCTTTAGGAGATGACGTAACAAGAGGGAAAAGGAAAAGTCACATGGAAGCAAATGCCCCACTCCATATGAATCCAATTCATAATGCTGGGGTCACGATCCCATTCCAAAGTGAAGAAA
Source organism: Orchesella villosa (assembly GCA_036850725.1). NCBI lineage: Eukaryota > Metazoa > Arthropoda > Collembola > Entomobryomorpha > Orchesellidae > Orchesella > Orchesella villosa. The sequence goes on along the minus strand of JAANSM010003922.1, from coordinate 11,532 downwards.
CCTGGATATATTACTAGGCTCTCCATGCAACCATAGAAAAAGTACATGTTTCGACAAAATAGGACAAATTTCCTTGGCTTTGATAATATCTTGATAATGGGGAGAAAAAGTATGTCTGCATAAATCTGTAGGTACATGGTACACACCGATACGATAATTTAATATGCATATAACCGTTTTTCATTTTCTCTAAAAACTTTTGGGTACGCCATTTCTCCAGAATTATCCATAACGAAAGCTTTTTACGAGAGGAGCCCGACCACCACCAAAAGTTAGAGTTGAGGAGAGAGAGAAGAGCGAGCGAGAGCCAAAAAGAGTCAGGAAAGCCCATTACATTACATTAAGAATATTGTTTGGCCAAGGGAAACAAGACACACTGGCAAGGAAAGATGATGCATGCATCGAGGACCAATGAAAAATTTATTGAAAATAAAATCATAACGGATTTTCAATCTTCGGAAAAGCATTTATTGTTCTCGTGAATTTGTGTGCTTGTGTGTGGATTGTGGATGTATGTTCAAAGAGCTGCCACATCACCCGTTTTTATTCAATACCATTCACATAGCACGGGAAGGAAGTGAAGTGAGGGCAGACCAAGAAAAACAAGAGAAGAGGATGCGACTTGTGCTCTAATATGCTTCACCGTCTTTTCAAAATCAAGAGAAAAATATTTCCACAGAAAAGGGAATAAGAGTGTGGGAAGCATTAGCATTGGTGATGGCGACGCTACTCTTAACAAGCCTCGAGCACTTTTACTAACAATTGTATAAGAATCTATATAAGTATATGGTATACATACTATGATATATGATTTGTAGATGAGATAGAAAGAGAAAGAACGAACGGAAGAAAAGAAAGCAAAAAGAGAAAAATGAAACAGAACCCGATATAAAATCCAACAAGAGGAACTTAGGCGGTGAATCACTTCCCTTTTGTGTACCTCATTCCCCTTACATCTTCTCTATCTTTACTTTCCAATTTTGCCGTTGGAGAAGAACCAAACGGTACACATAAATGGGGGGTATGTGGACTTGATGCCCATTGGAAAACGTAAGAATATAGTAAAAAAGCAAATGAATAAAACCAAAAATAAGTTGAGAGTAAGTGTAGAAAAAAAATAGAAGAAAAGATCGAGAGTGAGAGGAAGAGCAAGGGGAAAGCAAGTTGCACAAGGAAGACAAACGAAAAGAAAGTAAATTGCTGGAAGGCAATGAGTAAAATAGTATGTATCTCTTTCTCTCTCTCAGCTCGTCATCTGAAATTTTTACCTTCTTGGAGATTTTTTTTATATAAGTACGCGTCCTTTGTGGAGATGCTAAATGCACGTCTGGTTTGTGTATTCTTTGGAAAAGGAGAGCGAGAGGAGTAGTGAAATGAAGGAAGCGAGAAAAAACAAGATTGACTTTTGGCTCAGCAACCCGCCATGATCAATCAAATCTTGTTATTGCATTATGAGAATATTGTGCTTTCTTTCTTCCTCAAAGTTACAATTTCTTTCACATAACCTATACCTTAAAAAATGAGGAACAGCCAAAACAAAGCTGAAAATGTTGGACAGTTTTCGTTGCTGGGTAAGAGTGTATCTCTATGTACGTGTACTTAAGTGCTTTAGTTCATCTCCTTGGAAATGAACTTTCGCTTAGCCAACCACAACAGTCGCGATTTTCCTAGGTGAATTTGTATATCCTCAATATTGAGGTGTACTCCATTTCTTGAAGCTGAAACGATTATATTGACGAAACCACGGCGTTAATGAGATATAACTTTTCGCACTGACCATTAAGTTCGCAGAATTGACTACGAATACCTATATCCATGTTCAGTTTAATGTTATAAGAGTCTAGAAAAGAGGCTTTAAAGCACGTAAGCATAATCATATTATTACTATACGAGCTTTCCAGCCGGTCGTGCGTAGATTTGCACTCATTGAACTCGCCCATTTACGACCGTGACGTCCTTAACAAGCGAGAAAATTAACGTGTTTTTTATACATTTGCCGTATACTTCCACACATTTCTCGCCACTTCACAAGAGCAACGTTCCACACTCACTTTCAACCTTCCTTTCACCACCCGTCTCATTAGCCTCGTAGCTTTCTCCGTTAGCATGAAGTTCTCTCTCTACTACACACACACACTGGAAAGGAAGGCGTATTTAATGTACAAACTATAAGAAAGAGCTAAAATATTAAAAACTTGTTTTAACTTTTGGCAGCCAACCTCCCTTTGTTGTTAATTGAATTAAAAAAGTTATACCATATTTTTTACACATTCAAACAGTGTCAAAATCACACTCACTAACACACTTTACATTTATTACCTACACACAAGTACAAAGAACTGCTGTGAAGTCTACAGCCCCCTGTCATTATGTTTGTGTTTCTTTACAAAATCATTTTCATAGCTTTCTTCTATAGAGCGAGAGATAAAAAGTAGGATGGTATACTTTTAGCATCTATTTTTATTTTACTTACGTGTTTGTACTACAATAATCTCATATTTAATTAGGTCATTACTTGAAACGTAGAATGTAGCTCATAGCATTAAGCACAGCCCTTTCGTATCAAGGAAAATCCCACGAAAATAAAAATAATTTCATTGATTAATGTTGCGTCAACAAATGAAATATTTCTGACCATCAAGGACGACAGATAAAAATATGCTGACCTTATTAGACACAAATTTAATGCAACTCGGCAAGAAAATCCTTTCTCCATTTCCACCAAGAATAGATTGGCTTTTGAGATAGATATACATGCATGCAAAGGAAATACAGTATGCAAGCTCAGCTGAAAGATCAAAGTGAAGAAACTACTCTGTTATCTTGCAAACTAAGAAAAAAAACTAAGGAATCGCTGTTAGTGAGTGGGAGACGAATAAAAAAACATGGTATGAAATGAGAATATATGTATAAAATGTTACATTTGCCCGTCCCATCATTACTCAGCTTTATTTCCTTGGAATAGGGGCAAAGGGACAGTGTGAGAAAATGGGAAAAAGGGAAGAAGAGAACAGGAGTGAAAAAGATTAATTGCTCTTGTCTCATCGGCACACCATAAATATCTTAGACAACGACGAACGAACGAGTGAGGGAATAAATGAGCGAATCAAGGAAAAAGCAAAGGGTCACAAGAAGCACAAACACATACACACATTTTATATGTATATATTATCAGAAAGCAATGGAATAGAGAGTAACTAGAACCTTATACTTGGCATATTTCCTCATTCAATGAATTCGATTTTCTCCTTTGGAAACCCATGTTTGGTTGCATTTACAACAGCTACAAACACACACATACAAAAGTATGGAGGAGGAGAGAGGATGGGTTCGTCGTAGACAAATTATTCTTTCATTCCAAGCATTCAAGTCCAGGCTAGCAGCAACGTGACAAAAAACGGAGCATCACACACACTATTTTGCTATTTTCTTCCTTCGGATGGCTGACCCTTTGGCATGCATGCATAGCCCTCTTTTTCTCACTAACTTCTTCCCGTTATATCGTGAGAGGAGACACGAATAAAAAAATCCATGAAAATTCATTCTTTCGTCGGCATTTGTTTAAAGATATAGTCCTTCCTTACACTCTCATCTCCTTCCCTTCTCCCTGTAACCCTGAGTGAAACTAGTAATGCATCACAAGAAAAAGAGAGAAAAATCCATCATCATCATCATTATCCCTCACCGTATACTTTTAACTAAAAAAAATTATAGTCTTTTTTTTCTAGGCTTAAGGACAAAACATATTTAGATTGAGGAGAGATATATTATGCATGGACGTATACTTAATCCACAAAGAGGAAAAGGCAAAGCTGAGTTGTGCATGCACATGCAAACTTGCCAGAGAAAGAGATAGAGCGAGTAGTTAGTCTCCTTGTAGCAGCTAGTCTTTCTCCAACTCATGTCTTGTGGGAAAGTGTGGGAATACGAGAAGAAAAAGTGTGTATAGGCTGGCTATTCTCTCTTTTTCCTTCTCTTCATGCGATACTTGGAGGAGAGTGAGAGAAAGAAGTAAAAAAATCCAGGATTTTGTGCTTACATCACATATCTTTTTCTTACTAGTGATATTGTTGTTGTCGAGAAAAAAAAGTTTATGCTTAGAAAATATTAAGGATAGCAACATATATATTGTGATGGGAGATAGGAGTATGAAGGCGACAGAGCTGAATAAATGTGAAGAAACGAGAGTGAGTGTGCGACTGAGAAAGAAAAAAAAATCTCGGGGTATTTATCCATCCATCCTTTTTCTTTGGTATAGAGTCAGAAACATACATGTTTTTTGCTTGAGTATGTGTCTAAGCATGCATGCATTCATGCCTGGTGGAGGATGGCACCAAAAATCACGTCGTGGAATAGCACAAGCACCACCACCACCACCACCAGCACAATGCAGGCAGGCATGAAAGGACGCCAAGGGCCCTAGCCATACCACAACTTGCCCGGACAACCAAATTTATCTTTCTCTCGCTCTCTCTCTCTCTTCTAGCCATCGTTCACGTTTCTCCCTTTTCTTTTCTTTCTCTCCACTCTGATGCGTAAATAAATTGGGATGTCTATACAAAATCCATCCGACTATGCAATTCCATAATATCCATATATTCATATCCAGTATAAAATCTTTGGTGGCCATAACATTCAGGCCGACAGAAGGGAACATAATGTTATATAGTATTCTCATCCAGATCTACCCTTTATATTTTTATGGCTATATGCATAGTTTTATAGTCGGTGTGTAATTTGAAATATGAACAATGGGGAAAAATTGTGGAGATGGATTCCTCAAGTGAATTCAAGCATAATTACTGAAAACGAAATATTCAAATTTCATCTTCGTCCCGTGTTTACCCCTTTTTTAGAACAATGGTCTTGGAGAAAACATGTGCGTATGAAAATATGTAAATGGTCAAAAGGAATTTGATTGCTCGTTTGATATAATAAGTTGGTGTGGTATTTAAATCATCCCATTTTTATAAACCAAATTCATAGTCTATGATTTGTTTGACCACTTGAAACAATAGCTCTCCAAATATACAGATATATTCCTGGTATTTGCGTCGTTGACAAAATCATTAGAGCGTTCCCTCAAATTCCATGCCCATTTTTTGTGAAAGAGTTTTTGTAGGAGCTCCAAGAGAGAAAAATATAGTCATGAATAACCCTAATCACTATGTGCTTGGAAAGCAAAAGTCGACATTTAAAAAGCACCCGTTTCTCCTCCGTCTCAAGGATTCAAGCCCATCAATAATGATGGCAAGCAAGTAGGATTATAGTAGTCCCCCCAAAAAATAATAATAATGATGTACATATAGAGAACCCTTATACTTGGTTGGAAACTGACGTATATATCTAAACATATAATTCGCTTAGAGAATTCAGATATACTATATAGTCATATATAGCGTGCATGTTATTAAGGAAGTGGAAAAGTAAAAGAAGAAAAGCATGATGACACGACGGGCAGATACAAATTGCACTGATTTCCCACCTCCATTAAAAAATACATTGGGAAACATTTTTTACCCCTCACTTGTCTTCCCATGAGACAGAGAAAGAGAGCAAAGCAAGACAAGACGAAGGGAAAAAGACCAAAAAGGGAAGCTCAGCACAGAAAAAAAATATATAGAAGACACATGGACGAAGGGAAAAAAGTGGGAAAAAAGCAAAGAGAAAATCTTGTATTAATCCTTTCCTCGCCTGTTTGTCTCTCAAAAGAAAGCTTCCCTGTTCCACCAAACGAAACTTGCCTTCATTCACTCACTCAGTCATTCGGTGTCGTTGTTTTGGTTGGTTCTGCACCGCGCTCCCGTTCGACAGAGAAGGAGAATAGAGAGATGCATGCATATTTATCACACAGCGATACGTTAGGAAACATTAGCATCCCTTGGTCCTTTTTTATTCGCCTTCCTTGATTGTAGTCATCATCATCATGGTGATGTGATGTCACTTACTTGGTTTCGTACTCTACGCTCCTCTGCTTCTCTGATAATGTTTGGGAAAGTGATGGAGTAAAAGCTTCGCTACTTACCTAAAGTATAAAACCCAACTTCCGTATCAACAACCAACCCATCAGAGCTTTTTCTCTTGTGTCAATCCCTTGTGCTCCTTACCATCACCATCAAAAACAGCGGACATTTGGTGAAGCCTGACGAAGACAATGCCAAGTATCAAGACAATCCTATATGCATGAGAATTGCTTGAGTAGATCTATTTATTATGGAGAAAGTAAAAAAAATATATTTTTCTTGTGGATACGTAATAATATCACGAGCTACCAAAAGGTAAACCAGAAAAATAAGACGAGCAAACGAAAGCTCTTGTGCCTGTGGTGCGGATGTATGCGAGCATCCTGCTTGAGAAAAGTGGAAGGGAAAGCCGTAACAAGCTGAGAAAAATTGATCCCGAGAGGGTGCAACTAGAAAAAATATATATGTATTCTAGAAATCCATTATTTTACTCACACCTGACCCTTTTCCTTTTTTTTAGTTTTTGGTTTCGTGGTGGTGGCATGAAACGAATGTGGAGCTTTCTGACTACGACGCTAATTACGCATCGTCTAACGCTCAACTACAAATCTTGATGATTTCTTCAAAGAACAAATAACCCTTAACTAGTCTACTTCGTTGGAGAAATGCTATGTACCATATTAAGTTGTTGATAGTAGTACGCTGATTGCTGACTCATCCGCACAACTTCTTAGCTAAATTTTAGACATCATATTAAATCCATGCATGCACACTGAATTGATACAACTTGAGAGCTCAATACTGCGTATTTAGTTCTGTTGGAACTTGGGAACAACTGCAAGCAGTAAATCTAAAAGGTAGAACTACGTACAAACAAAAACCACTTGTTATTTTCTTCGAATTCGAATTCCTCGTTACTTCTTTCTAATCCAAATACTAGAATGTTTACTAATTGAAAGAAGAAAATGTCAGACAAACTACATCAAACCATAAATTACATAAGTACACATGCATTCATTTGAGGCAAATGATCAACCTTTTCAACAGAACTAGATTGCAACAAATTCGTCTACAATGAAACATATTATTATTATTAAGATATTTTATATCCTAAGCTAAGCTCAAGACCAAATTCTAACAACGCAAATAATAGCAATGTGATTCTTTCCCTCATTTTAGGTCATTTTAACGAGTAATATAGAAAGAAAGTATGATAATATGGTATGTTGAAAAGTGGAACTGATATTGTAGGATGTCTTGTTAGCGTCCAATGAAAAAAAACAGGATCATGTTGTTTCGACGGGAAAAGAAATATAATGGCAGATTTTTCCAAAGTCCATGTCTACGTTTACCTTTCTTTCCAGGCCTTGAACTCAACAACTATCATTCGCTGTATCGACATTTCAAAAAGTTGATTCTCCTTTCCTCTCTCCTTCTTTTTTCTCTCGACAAAATACGACAGTTGACATTTTCAGATTTGGAATAATAACGAGGTCGACGTGATCATGTTGTTCGTGAAAGTAAGCTAATTACGTATTGCTATTTTTACAATGGGATTTATAATATAACTCATGTTTTTATTTCGTGGAAGAGAAGCTATCACTATCACATCAGATCACGTTTTACAATCCATTTTTGGGTACGACGGGATCATTGGAGATATTATTTTCGTAACGTATACATAAGTACACCCTTTCAGCAAAATACAACTCATCCTAATACTCATTTTAATTCGTCTACAAAAGCCTATCCCAAAAAACATGCGGGGTATTATAGCAAGTTTCATTTTCACCAAACTTTTAATTATTTTACTTTCACATGTACATGAGTGTGTGGGGGCACATACTTCAATTTGGCATTAGGATTAGAGTAGCATCCATCAAAAACATGTTTCTCCTTGGATGCTTCTCCAATCTCCGCCCATGCTCCTTACTCATTCTCGCTAACGTGTAGGCAGAGACGGTGTTTTGTTGTGATAGAATGAGTAGAGCACATCAGTACTGTCAAGATAAATCCATTATTCTCCTCCGTCCCCAACTTCTACTTTCCCCACGCACATGCACACATTACAATTTTCACTTTCATCCCTCTTTCAATGTAGATAGTTAAAGCACACACATAAGCGTTTTTATGATGTGTGCTAACACATGTGAATGTGCATCAGCCACACACATGCACGTCTTGCTCTGTATGAATATTGCGTAATAGAAATTTTTGATGGAACATGTAAAGTAATAGCTGTTTCTATTCCATTTCATCCACCATTTTCCCCTGTCTTGGGATAGAAAGAAGCGACCATGTGTGACTTGGGTTTCAGTTTGGGGAAGAGAGAAAGAGAGAGAGGGGGGGATGATGATAGCCGCTCCGTTTCCATTTTGATTTCGGAAATGATAGTAATAATAATACTATTACGTAATAGACTTTTGTGTCGTGCTACTAGTCATGCACTTTTGATAGAATATGGATGCTATCAAAACACATATGAGTGGAGAAACTTTTCCCCCCCTGATCTTGCGACTCTCATTACTTAAATGAAATTTGAGATGAAAACTCAAAATCATTTATATCATGTGCACGCCGACTGAAGGTCAATTTGTGTTTGATGTAATGTTCATTTATGCATGCATATGCATATTAGGAAAAAAAATACTTGTCGATTTCCCTAGATGATTTCCTGTTTCTCGTTCTGCTGCAGAAGGTTCTTATTGATGTCAAATGAGTGTAAGTCGAGTGAAGGGGGCACAAATCTTATCAACGGAATGATTTGGGAACTCGGAGGCTAAAACCTTTTTTCTAATGACTTTTTTCAAGTTGGGTTTACAAAATGTATTACTTTAAACGAGTTATCACATCAACGCAAGTGCATCTGCATGAAATAATGGAAATAATGGCATGCTAAAAAGCGCATCTTTTTGTCAATAATATATTGTATTAGAAATGTCCTTTCAAAGTTGTAGAGTTGCATGGGACATGAGAAGGGTGGAATCGGTGTGTGGACAAAGGATGCTGCTCTCGTCGGACTGGATTGGTCAGGGCATAAGCAAAGGAAAACAATGATCGATTCATCTGTTAAGCCAGGATTCCGCAGGATGTCGTACCTGGTATCACCTACAACCACACACATTACGTCATGAACAAATTTCGCTTCCCTTTGGTTTTCATCCATAACATGCATTTGGGTTAATGCGCTTATGTAGGATTCCTTGTATCAGCATTACAGTTTGTTTGTGGTGACCGATGAAAAACCTTGGAAGTGCTTTATACTTCAACTATAAAAATATTAATTAGTATATGAATCTTTGGTGATAATGAACAAGTGCCTCGAGATATAAAGTCTGTTTTTATATATGCATGTAGTTTCTACTTGATGCAGTTGTGTGTTCAAGGGAATCGGAACTGCCGAGAGCTGGTATCCTGCTTGTTAATAATACACTGAAAAGCTGCTTATCGTTATCATCCTAATATTTCTTGCATCGTCTCGACTAATTACGAAGGACGATGCACCTCGCAAAATTCTTGGAAAAGGGTCAGGCATCCCTATTGTTTCGCTTGTTTGCGTTTACTAGTGATAATTCATTAAAATCGCTTGAAACTAGATATGAATTGCCTAGTCTAACATTGCCCCAAGTTTTGTTTTTACATCAGAATTCCCAAAAAATGCTTTTATAAAATGAACTCCTCCGTCAGAGAAAGTATATGAAGTTGTATTATCATTATAATTTATAGTCAATACATGAAATCAATAATTGCAAAAGTAAATTCCCAACGATTTTCACCGTATATACATGTATATGTTTTGAAATTCTTTTATTCTCCACAATGAAACTCCAAAATCAATCCATCTTTCTTGTTATCTTTATCCTCATTTTTACTATCGATACAATAGTCAATAATTAATTAGATTACAGTGTACATAAATTATTTACCAACCGCGTCCGTCAGTATAATAGTATGTATGCATGTACTTATATATCCTATATAGTTGTAACTACAAAGTAAATATTGTTCTCATAATAGGTATAATGGTAAAATTACCCTATATAGAATAATTACTTAAACTATTCGCTAAAATTTTATTCATAGTCATTATTTACTAGTATCATTCTACATCATCGTCATTAATATATAATCATATACATCATAGTCATATCAATATATATATATATACTACAATACTAAATACTTTTTTACGGATAAATTCCTACACGTTATCATTTGCATGCATAGAGGAAAAATGATTTGGCGATGGTGGACTTCTTTTCCCTGCTTCATATCATTTATATTTTTTAAAGATATTTTACCACGTACTAATGATTTTTTTGTATATTTTTAATAATAAAACCAAAACTTGATTTAGAATTGGGATTCATGATAATAATCATAATTTGACTGCACAGTTAGCATAAATTACATATTTATATATATAGATGAATATTACAAATTACAATGTAACAAAAACGTTGTTTAGACGATAAATAGGATAAAAGTGACAACATGAAATAACGAGACACACTTGTACACTTTCACTCATTCACTCGTTGCACCAAAAAACACACGCAAATTGATTACGGAAACACTATATTATTATTATATACATAATATATACAGTATCCGGATCCATCCATTTTGGTATTGATTGACGTGAAGCATGTTCAAAGTCAATGTATAGTATAGTCGAGTAGGTTGTTTTCTCCGCTACATATGTCCTGTAACATATTATACTGGCTCACTATATACATGATTTTCTTAGCATAATTAAAATACGGAACTCACAATGGCGTCAATATATATAATTTACACTAAAATATTTAGGTTTGTTATCNGCTCACTATATACATGATTTTCTTAGCATAATTAAAATACGGAACTCACAATGGCGTCAATATATATAATTTACACTAAAATATTTAGGTTTGTTTGTATTTATATAAGTTACTTTATACATTTTCAGTTTTCAAATACAAATTCATGGTAATTTTTTCACCGTTGTTGTTGATTCTTTTTCGTGCTTTAGTTTCACGAATCTAAATTGCAATACACATGCAAGTAATTTACAATATGACTTTATGTTTAGTGCACAAAAAAGGAATCATTTTTTTGGATACCTACTTACATTGTTAGAAATAACAGTACCATTTTTTATACTTTTTGTAAACCTATATTCCTAATAATAGAGTATACTACATCTTACGATTAGCTAGAATACAATTGTTGATATATAGATCGTTTTCTTTTGTTTACAACAATCATCATGTGGACTAAAATAATGACGATAGTTTTATAGCTGACGGCAGTTTTCTGGATCATTTTTTCATAAGTGAAAAAAAAACGAGTAGTAAAATAATAATAATAATAAATAGTACATGTGTAAAACCCTAAAATGCGAACCTTTATATGTACAGTCTTAAAATACAACACGTCGCAATAATAAAATGGTATGTACAAAAAAGTATTAAAAATTAAAACTAAGCATGTACCGGATTTAAAAAATTGAAATAAAAGAGGAACAAAGATCAAATGCTGTGATTTGTTTTTTTAGATGATGATCGTCAAAATCTTTTTCAGAAAT
>JAANSM010003921.1:0-12102 GCA_036850725.1 Orchesella villosa | reverse complement strand
AGTAATTCTCATGGTTAAAATTGCAATCATAATTATAATCCTTTTTTTGTTAGTTTGTTAAGAGCTGCGTATTTACCTTGCTTACAAGCAATTTATTTGCATGCGCGAATTCCATTCGATTGTTACGCAATATTATGTAAGCCAACAGGTTATGCGGATTTGCTACTTGCATAAAAATCGGATAATAATAAATATATCAAATTTACGTCAAGGACACGGCTTACTTACATTTTTAGCTAGTAGAATGACACTTGAACATGCATGCAATTTGTGGACCAAATGTACGTAAAGCATGAGATTTACTACCGGACTTACGATGTGACAAGAATGCATAACATCATCTCATCGTAACATGCCAGATATATGTTTTTACATAACACGGTTGTAACAAGACACGTCTCCTTTTTAGTGGCTTGGAACATGTTACAAAAAAAGAAACTTGGTTGAATCTTTCCCAGTTGTAAAACTTTGAGTTTGAGTGAGACAACAATTAGATGCTCAATCAAAGGAAAGCATATCTCCATACTAAAGGTAGCCCCGCTAAGTAAAGATACCATCACAAAACTCTGAACTAACTGAATTTGCATTTTAATCGAGACGGCCTTGAATGCGTAATGTGTTATAGGTAAATATATATGAAACTTCCCTATATCACACGCCTCGTTTTAAAGTTTCATCACAATTCAGTAGATAATTTGTTAAATGCATGCACGGGTTGTGTGACAGGAAAGTGATAGCATCTTGTTTACATATTATCCATTCATTCAATTTTTCTTTTCCGGAAGAAACGAAGGCCAAGATGAGTCGGGTAATCTTGCACGAATTGACAATTTGCATTAGTTTTCATTGCCGAGACATGATATACCTATATGTATATGGATGGGATGAAGTAAAACCCACAAGGAAAAGTATGCATGTGGCACGTTGTGTGCATTACTGAAGGACAAATGAGTCAAAAATAACCAAATCCTGTTTGGCATCACACTTATCGTTGCTGATCGACAATCAGTTCTATTCTCCTTATTATTCCTATTTATCATGAGGATCTACAAACTGGATGGTAAAACTGGAGAAAATGGTTTCTTTCTATATTTTTGTAAATCTTTTCATGTCGCCTCTAAACAAGTTCAAGATCAAGACAAGGTGAAAAGAAGTAATGTCTTCATAATAATCAAGAAAAAATATCCATGAATATGTGCGTACGTAAAGGGGAAGCAGAAATTTTACATGTCTCATGGGTTCTTTCTACCCTTTTACAAGACCAATAATGTAGGATACATTTATACGTTCATAAACACATAGGTAGTTACATACAAATAAAATGGTTCCCATATACTCTCATGTCAAAACACAAATCTAGCAGTTAAATGGTGTACATTTGTAAAAATGAAATAGCTCCCTCTAAATTTTCTATACTTTTCAATCCCCTTTCCATTCATGACCTTTGTGCAACATGGTTCCTCATCTCACCCAAATCTTTCTCTTTTTACCGTCTCCTTTTTGACAGTGTGTAGAAACTGACCATTTAAACACGATACATAAATATATACATATAAAAGCTGCGTCTAATTGACTTGCCTTGATCTGCATTTTCCATCAAATACCACTTCCATTAAACACCGCCTCTCGATTTTGTAATTAATACGAAAATTTTACTTATATCTGCATATATACAAATGGGAATGAAATTATATAATTCCACGGTGTGCTTTACGTATCATATATACTCTTTTAAGCTTGCGTTCAGCTTCAGGTTTTATAGCTTAAACATGCATAGTTGCAAGTTACATGATCCGGCTCTCCCTTATCTACATCATTATAAGCTCCTTACCTACCTTCCTGGGCACCTACTTACTACTTTTCTGAATTAGAAGAAAGAACTGCTAAGGCAATACTCAATACTGCAAAAAGATTATATTCTTCTCTTGGTTTTTTTTCTTTCTTGAAAGAAAAAAAGCTATAATGTATCGTAGGCATCTTATAAGAAAAGTGGAAGAGTACTTTTTATGAGTTAGAACTGGTAACCTTCCCGTATACATTTTTTTCCATCCTGGATGTAATATATCTATTGCCTCAGCTTGTATGTAAGAACACAGATTAAATATTTGTACGTAATGTGAGTTTTTTCATGGTGCTCTATTGTAATTGACTTTGGCTTTATGAAGAAGTTAGTTTAGTTGTTTATATAAAGTACACCATGTATATATATATATATAGATATATATAATTCTATGAAACGATAGTAATTCCATGATCATCATCGTTATCCCAGTCACAATGGTGACGTACCTACTGTAGCCGAGTATTAATTTAATACAGCTACTACCTACGCCTACAAATTATCTTCGTCCGTATTATTATCACTTTATTCCACACAACCACTGCTATTAATGTGATATGAACTCCTCATGATTTCAGTTTTCAGCAGCAATTCTGTGCCAGCAGGAGAATGTATAAAGGAAGCAGAAATTTTTTTCTCAGAATGTTAAAGTTGATTGACAAGAAAGTGAAGAGAAGTGGAGATATGAGATACCCGCAACTCATCCCATCACATCACATCATATGCTTATTAATCCTGTTAAACTCTCTCTTTGTAGTTTTTAGCTTGTAGCTCACATGTGTTTGAGCAAAAAGTGCCCAGTCTTAACAACCACAACATAGTTTTCTTGATTGCAGAAGATTTTTGGTAGTTCACATTATTATACGTCTACTATAACTTGGCCTGCACCATTAGCATTGGCAAAGGGGCAAGTATTTTGAATGACATCACAACAAAAGTGTCTACATCGCATGCTTGCTACCACTTGTTGAGGCTGGTTTCACATTGTGTAGCATTTTTCCTATTCCCGAAGCTTGACTAGGTAATGTTGGCCCATCGTCACAATCCAGGGTCCAAAACAGCGACTTGTAGCAAGCATATTCGTGATTGTAAAAGGTTTAACAATAAAATGACAAGAAGGCAAACCTAATTTCCTTTCATAACATTCATTTATATATTCCCTACCTTTAAGCAAAATAGTGGGTACGAGTGCCTACGTTTTGTTAACAAGAATGAGAGTGATCCGAACCACCCCATGAGACAAGGAATTACATTTTTGTATGAATGGCAGGCTTAGAGCTACAAAAGCTACACAAAACGTCTTTACAGCTTTTTATTTCCTCAAGACTCGATGAACCAAACCAGTGTATCGTTTCTGCACCTCATGAACGATACGATTGCTTAGAAGAAGCGTAGATAGCTATGATCTTAACTAGAAATATCTTCTGCCTTGCTTTCATTCTTGAATCGCTCATCCACAGAGCAACATGGTTCTTGTAGTAAGTGGGATCAAGTCGCATTTTATCAGCAACGGTGTGAGTGCATTGTACATGTCCTTCTTCATTAGCATATAAGCAAAAACACGACACTATATCAACTTTTTTTTTGTCGCTTACAACAAGCCGAGATCAAGTTTGTCACTTAATAATCAATTGTGTGCTGAACGTGACAAAGAAAGTGGAGCGGGGAGGGGATATCTTATACTTTCATGGCATTGTCACAACGTTTCTATAAAGGATTAACTATACTGGTTTCAGCAACGACGTTTCTTTTGGGTTAGTACATCAATTTTTATTTTTGCTTTTGCATGCACAAAATGCGCTTTTCATTTCATTTTGTTTTATTTCATATAGTCGTTAAAATATTTACAAACTTTGATAGTCAACAGTCATTCATTAGCAAATATTGTGATTCAACGACAGTATTTTTAGTTGCTCCTGCATCTCTATATGATAGTATTGTAGCATTCCATTTTTCCTACTTTTTTTTATGACATAACTTTCCAGGCTATAATCCGTTACCAGTTACCGGCGGTGCGATTGAATATCAAGTTCGCAAAACACGATAAGTCTAGATAATGAACGAAGCTCATGGTTTTATATTGCATAGCGAATCTTAATCCTTAATGACTTTCTACTTACCACATGACAAAATGTTTATCAACAAACATTTACCTATAATAATCGTGTCATGAATTTTATTACTAAAATTTAGGCATATTATGTAGGCACACCTGTTGTGCGAGTGCAAATACATACAATATCGCATGTGAGAGAGAGAGTTGTTGGCATCAGATATCATCTCTCAGATCAAAAAGACTTTTATATACATACATACATACATACATTTATAATGCCAATATCTGCACTTCAGTCATTATCTGCATGATATTGCACTTGACTGCACTACATTTTTATTCATAAGATTTCCATTTGCATTGTTGATTTTTTTGCGTGCTGCAAATCAACACCGGTTCAATTTGACAGGCTAAAGCGACGACAGACAGAATGATGCATACATTTTGTTACGATTGATGATCTGATACGCATCGCTATAAATTCAAAAAAAATTTTATACAATTAAAAGATAACTCAATTAAAAGGAATATCCAACCTTTTTTAGCAAATAAAATGGACAGCGAATATAACCTAATTCTCATTGCCCCAATATTTTTATCTTAAAAAATTACGCAAACATTTCTACGAAATTTACTTGCCTGGGGTGCTTGGACTCTATCAATCCCTTTGTTGTTTGTAAAACAATAATAATAATATTATAAATCATGAATTAGCAGCTGCAAATACAATATGGTTCAGACGTATACATCTGCGTACATGCATCAGTTCCTAGAACTTATTCAGCTAGCCCTAATTTGTAAGTTGCAGCTGGGGTAGATTCCAATGCTCAATTACTTTATTTTATCTATGTAAATCATTTGAAGTACCATTTCGGTGGTTTTGAAGCTATCAACTATAAGTTGTAAGTGGCTATCATAAAAAGATTATCGAGTTGGGTTAAGGGATATAAAGATTAGAGTTCGGATATGAATATGAGCGACAAAATGAGACGTCATCATTTCCCATACCCACACTTTTGATAAATATATCCTTTATATAATCTGGGTTCTTGAACTCACAATTAGTTTTTAATTTTGTTTAAGGAATTTTGTCATAACACTAAGTAAATTATAAAATCCATTTACATGAACTCATCATATATGAAATGATTATGGTTTTTATGGCAGTGACATTTTTTGCTCCTTAAGAAAGCTATCTGTAAATAAGTTTAATCTATATGAAATGACAAATGTATTCCCAAGCATGAGTAGCCAGCTACTTCAGACTTCAGTATAGTTCATTCCTTAGGTACACAGCATGGAAAATCCTGTCATTATAGAGGATTACTGTCTGTTATCTCTATATATAGCCGCAACCAAAGTTTTTAAAACTACTTTGTAATCTACATTTCCACACTAAATTGCTGCTGGAATGCTTATAACAATATGCAAAACAATCAACACTTGAGAGACTTTCCTTAATGCTATTATTATGCTCTAACTGATAACAAGTATGTAGATTATTCCAGTCTTTATTGTCGATATTAACTCCAGTGTCCAATTGCGCTACAAATACACACAGTCACTACAAATGCATGCCAGTATAGGCTTGCTTGTCATTGAAAAGTGACCCCATCAATTGCGTAATTCGTCATTTGTAGCTTTATCGTCCGAAACCAAGTTCAAGGATGTTTAGTATTCTTTTTGACTGAAATTTTTTTTGGTAAACACTCTTGAAACAACGTTTTTCTATATTCCAGGTATTCACGCGTAAAGCGTAGTTACAAGTATGGCAGGAACGGAAAAAACGTCCGTAAAAATGCACATGTGCAACTTGTCCCTCAGCTTTAAATCACTTTTAGTATTCATCTACAATATCATTCATTCCATGATTTATGTGCTGTCAGGTATGACTTCATTTTCATTTTATTTGTCATGGAATTTTAAAGGTCATTTGAGGTCACTCAATCAAGGTCAATATTTATTTTCACAGGCAATCAGCTTTTGAAGCCGAAAATTTTCACAAAAAATGGTATTGCTTGTAACGATATGGTAGAATTAGCAGCTGGTAACAATAATGTCACCATTACTAAACGAGTGAAAGAAGTTAGGGAGATACCAGGTCCAAGACCCTTGCCGTTTTTTGGAACGCTATACTCGGCTACTTCACTTACAGCAACCGATGTGTCCAGAATTAACGAAGGTATGTTTTTCTTTGCTTATAAACACATGACGTATTTTGTTTTGCTGGGATGTGTCATATCAATGACAATGCGTAGTAATCGCTTAGGGACTGTGATGCAAAGCAAACTCGTTTCTAAAAAGTATCTGCTAATGATAATTTCAGAGCGACAGAAAGTGTATGGTAACTTAGTCAAAGAAGAACATTATTGGAATATTCCTATTATAATCGTTCTTGGAAGCGACGAGATCAAGAAAGTTGTCCGTGACAATTCTATACTACGTCCAGAAATGGAAATCCTATCCATCTACAGATCATTCAACCCGAATCTTTATACCTCGCTTGGCCTAGTGAATTCGTACGTCATACCTCATACAAATATGTTTAGTAACCCACATCATATTATAGCATATTGTGCAAAATCTGAATAACAAATAAATAACACTTAATGATGTGTCTCCAATAGGCAAGGAGCGATGTGGAAGAGACTTCATCGAGATTTTGGTTTTACCACCAGTCCAAAGTTTGTTAGACCAATGCTACCAATTTTTGATGAAATTATTTCAGATACTTTGGATATGTTTTCAGAAGAGCCATCAACAACGGTGAAAGCATTCCCTCAAACGCTCACCAAGTTTATTACGGAAGGTACAAATGTGAATTACTTTTTCGAAATTTCTTCCATAAACATCAAGTACGCCAGTCATATTTGTGTGTGTCATATTTTCATCCTAGTTTCATTTTACGTGGCTTGTGGACAAAGGGTGGGTTTTGTTGGAAAGCAATACAGTCTGGAAACCTCTAAATTAGAAAATTTTTCTAATTGCCATGATAAATATTGGCATTCGTTTCATAAATCAATGTATGGATTTCCATGGTGGAAGTATTTTCCAACCAAAATTTGGAGAGAGTTTACTGCCGCTGAAGATAAAATGATGGAGTGAGTTCATATCACAATCATAGAAACGATATACTGTGCATTGGTAGTTGAAAGTTTTATAGCTACTGTTATTCTCTAGAACGATTGCCGAATTAAGTGATGAGCTACTGCGAACTGGAACTGCAGGTGGGGCTCTCGAACAGGTTGACAAGGAAGTCACTTCACGATCGGATATAAATATAGTTCTACTAGAGCTTATTACTGGAGCAACAGAGCCGGTATGGTTATTTTCAATTTTAGGTTTCTAAAATAATCAAGGTTACCTAGATTAACAGATAATATGTATATTTTTGTAGGTTTTGCACACAATAATCTTCACGCTATATTGGATCACAAAGCATGACCATGTCTACAGTCGAGTTATGGAGGAAGTCAGAAAAGCCCTTCCCTCAGCGAACTCCCCCTTTACTAATGAAGTAATGGATCAAATACCGTACTTGAAGGCTTGTATCATGGAAACTTTCCGTATTTGCCCTATAGCTACAAATGTAGCTAGATTTATTGACCATGAAATTCAACTTGGGGATTATAAAATACCACCTTATGTAAGTCAGAATTTTTTTAAATTTAACTTAGTCCACCAGAGATCTCAGTAAATACAGCTAGCTTAGTCATTATCATTTACACACATGTTTATGTTTGTAGACTCCACTGATTCTCCAAACGGCACATGCCTGCTTACAAGATTCCAATTTCTACCGCGCAAAGGAGTATCTTCCAGAGAGGTGGTTGTTAAAGGAAGGAGTGCCACCCTTTAGCCCTCATGATAGGCTAGTGATGAACAACTTTGGGATAGGAACTCGTGCCTGTCCAGGTAGAAGGATTGCTGGGGACATTATAAACATATTTTTAACCAAGGTAACAGGAAAACAAACGTAATTTTTTCTCGTCGAAATGTTTCTATTTCAAAAATGGAGAAACTGTGCTTATCTTTCTATTTCTTTGCTGTTTCAGATTTTCCGGAAATTTACTGTTAAATTTCCACAGGGATTAGATATTCGCTTTGAATGGATGATGGTAGCCAAAGACCCTATTACTATTGAGCTTATAGAACATGACACATAAATTCCAAGTACTTGCGCATGGGACTTTATTGGATCTTTTCTCAAGAGTTTTATTTTTAAAAGCCGACCGTCACAAAGAATTCCATGACGTTCATTATAATATTGCTTATAATAGTTACAGCAACCCAATATTCGGTTAAGCTTTATTATGCAATGTTTTACCGAGATAAAAAATGAATGTAATATATATACATAATGTATTTCTGAGCTCTACCATAAAATTATATGATATGACAATTGAGCTGATGAAGCTTTCTTTCCAGGAAAATTGGATTTCCGGTCACCGGTAGTAATTCAGTGTGTATATTATTTTTCAGCTTTGTAAATGAGCATGACATTCAAGTATAGTTTGCAGAATCTTCAATGGGTCCAAAAAGATTTTTTTAGTGATTCCAAAATACTGCTATATTAAAATTTCCTTTTCGATAGCCTTACTATAAGAACCTTTTTTGCTGTATTTTCTTTCCGAGTTTCTAATATATGTATACATACATATTTACTACTAAAACATAATATGAAAGGTTAAGCTAAGCATAACTGACTTTTTTCTGTGACTGTCACTGTCCTTTCGTGTGTGTGCCCCGTTTCATCTTTCTTCCCCCTTGCCCTTCCATTTTCGTCCTGTTTTTCCTGTAAGCAGACTACAGTGATGTAAAAGATTCTGTCATCAGTACTACCGTAATCAAATATGTTGTATTAATTTTGAATGCATATTTCTTCTTACTTTACAAGTTGATTATTATTTGTTTGAAGTATTCTAGTGTTCATTGTGAACTGTATTAGGTTATTATTATGATTGACAGCAATTACATTATTATATCTTACTGTTCGTTCCAATAATGAGACTTCCTAGAAGGAACCAAGTTGAAGGGGTAGTAGAAATTGAGCATAATGCATGACATTGCTCAAATGTGTATAGACTTAATTCGAAATTTGTGTGAGATTATTATATATGAACCTCTATGTAAGTTTGTAAGACATTGACTGAGTTTTCAGTACTAGTGACTGAAGTTCTGGAAATTTTTAATAAAATATATTGTTGTTATTGTTGTTGTTTACTCTATAGCTTTCATGACCTGGGTTCGTTACTTATTTGCACCAGAAGCAACACAAGTCATTTTGTTCAATAGGCCTACAACTCACCTCCACATTATATTACATCTCATTTAGTTGCTATTGATGGATCAGATGGAGAAATGCATAATGCATATTTTAAGCCGCATGAATGCATGTGTTTGCATCGCTTCAGATTTATTACTCGTAAATCATTCTGATCGTATGTATCGTTGCATTATTTACCTATAAAGAATTTAAATTGACTTCCTGGAACTATCTAAGTCCATTCCATACCTCAATCCCTAATACAACTGTGTATTTTTTGTAGGTGTTACGTTGTAAGCGGAGTGAATCTCATATAGGTACCGGAGAAAGCATGATTGTTCACAGGCTACATTTAATTGTAACCAATATTATTTCAACGGATTACTGCATATTAATCATTAAAAATTTGGCTAAAGTATAAAATAAATTCTCTGATTTCCTGAAATTTCCTGCAATCAAGCAAAATCAACTTGTATTTTTTGCATGCATTTTCATTCATAAATTTACGGCTTCAGTTTTTCCACATCAGCCGTTTTTAGCTGTCTAATACAATTAAATTTATGAGTGCACAGTAAAAATTATTGTACATGCATTATTAAGTTAACGTATTCATACAGAAAGGGGATTAAAACTCATAGAAATAATAATCTCCGTGTTCATCTTTCGATTCTTTAATTAGACGCGTCCAGAAACGCTCGTCAATTCGTTATAAATCAACAATTAGATTAATGGCGTGTGAATTAATATTAAATAATTGATGTTAAAATTGGGACCTACCGTTCCACTTAACAATTTAGCTATTTTGTGAGACTTTATTCGTGAATAGAACTAGAAATACCAATATCCTTAAAAACTTGTATGCATACGTATTTAAACTACATTTAAAAACAAAAGATGATTTCGACGGACTTACTATTGGGTGTTGAATAATAATACAAAGATTGTGCATATTCGTTAACGATACAGAACTTTATTCACTTTCCCGTCGATAGTACATGATTTCAAGCTGTAAAAATGATTATTTACGATACAAAATAAAATAATAATATTTTAATTTGATTTAATACTCTTGTCAATAAAAGTAAGTACGTACTTACCGCAGCTGTTCATTCATGTTTAGATGACGTAACATATTCAATACATAAATTATACGTGTTCACATTCACATAATATAGTTTCTTTACTATTTATACTTACATATAATATATATATATACAATTACAAGGTAGTTAAGTACGTAAGTATTAGGTAGAATCTTTTATTTTACATATCTAAATACATAATATATAGTTTAAATTTCTATTTTAATCAACCTTCTGGAAGCAATACTACTTTCCTAAATACTGACTAGTAATCACACTAGCACACTATAATTTAAAAAAACAATCACATGAATCAGCTTTAAGAGTTGGAATCACTTTGAAATGAATACATGTTTAACACAATGTTTTGTATACTTATATGTACAGATTATACAGCGTGTAGTCGAGAACGATGATTACAAGAAGAGCAAAAGGCGGACAGCAAATTTGTCATACAAAATACAAACAGAAATAATATGAAGCACAGTTTGCAACAACCTAAAATGCGGAATGGTCATAAAGATCTGAGATCTACGATACAGCCCCTTCTTAATTAAACACTTACAAGTCAAACATCATGGGCCGTATGAATATCTAACCACACAATAGCATATAACCTTCCTCTTCATCTCCACAATTACATTCATACCAAGACCAACGTTGAAAGTAGTTACTGAAAGTGCAAATTTCAAATCTCATTCATTGTATTGGATGAACTTAAATAAAACCGTTTCGTTTCGTTTCTAACCACTAAAATATGGTACGAAACTGTTTCATCATAAACATAAAAATATTTATTCAAATCATCAAATTGGTTTCATTAAAGAAAACTCACTCTACCCTGACTCTGCATAAATTATTCGTGGCTTAACCGGAATGTAGAAACGGCTGCAGGATGATTAAGAATAATTTTTACAAAATTTTCTGACTACTACATTATTTGCATAGCACTAACAAGGAAATGCGTATCAAATACATTATTAAATCGCGTTGAACATAAGCTTCAATAGATACATAGCAAATGTAACAACCAATTTGAAGGTATTGTGCAGTTTCATAACCAAAAAATGCAGGTTTTATCTCATTTTAAAATGTTTTCACAGACAATGTTCGAGAATTAGGTTTCTCGAGTAAGTGTTTTTGATACCACATAGAGCGTCCGTACACGTTAATAATCTAAATTTGGTTGTTGGATATGATTGAATCATAGTTTTCTTGCGCAAATATATCTGGGGTTGACCGCCATGATTGCCGAGTGCACACGTGCGGACCTCTCCACCACCGATTAAAGTCTTCGTAGTGAGAGGGTTTTCTGGGTGTTTTTGCCGAGTAATGTGCCATTGCACAGAGGCGACAGAAAAAATGAGTATTAATGAATTCGCCAGTCCCTTTCCACTTAAAGTATTCATTGTACAAGTCATCATTTGTATCCAATTCATGAAGATATTGCGCTAGCTCTTTGGGTGAAGAAAAGTCATCCACGTGAATATACGACCTATCCGGAGCGACCCGTTTGTAGTCGTCTGGATGAGCTCCCATCACAATTGGAAGGACATTGTTGCTAGGATAATGCAAAATAAGTATAAAGTGATTAAATTTAAAACATAATTACACGCCACTCCTTCAACTTGATTTTAAAACAGTAAATTTTCAACTTACCCCAATCCATTGACAAAGAACTTTTCAGAAACGTAATCTCGACAATTTGAATTTTCAAACGCCAAATAGAATTTGTAATTTTTTGAGAGCATTTCAAAACACTGCTTTGCATTGGCGCGGGAGCAAGTATGACTTCCACATGCACCATAAATGTCTACCTCAATGTACTTGGCAAGTTCCCGAGCGTACTCAAGACGAT